>MDKJ01021743.1:0-33810 GCA_005239525.1 Nicotiana knightiana | reverse complement strand
AATTCCTGTATTACTTGTCGACCACGTACACTTGCGTGTGCATTGGGAAATCAACCAACACCTTTCCTGCACATATTTTCGTGTGCAGATCCAGGTACGAGCTATCAGCCTCGTCGTTAGTTGTTGCTGCTGATTCTAGGAGACTGCAAGGTATTTCTGCCGCGTCCACAAAATCCTCTGAGTCCCCTTTTATTCTATCATTTAGAGTCGTTCGTATGTATTTTCCGGACTTTTTTAGAGCTACAATAGTTTTTAGAAGCTTGTGACTACTTGTGACATTCCGTGTCATTAGGAAAGTAGTTTGTTTATGAGCCGAGCGGCCAATATGTTAATTATATCATTGCCCTTATTTCCTTTATTTCCTATGTTTTACTTTAATTTTCCCCTTAATAGTAGGCTTACCTAGTCATAGAGACTAGGTGCCGTCACGATACCTTTCAGAGGGTAGATCGGGTCGTGACCAGTTGGTATCAGAGCATCTAGGTTCATAGGAGTCACAAGTCACAAGCCGGTTTATTAGAGTCTCGCGGATCGGTGTGGAGACGTTTGTGCTTATCTTCGGGAGCAGCGACAGAGGATCCCACAGCAGCTCGAGCTGGAGGGCCGGCACAGGAGGTTCCTGTTGCTACTCCAGCCTTCTAGGAGACTTTGACTCAGTTCATGAGCATATTCAGCACTCTGACTCAGGCTGGGCTACTTCCGATAGCCCCAGCCAGATCTCAGGTCAGGGGAGGGGAACAGACTCCCGCAGCCAGCACTCCTGAGCAGAGGGTCCATGTTGATCAGGTCCCAGAGTACATTCCTATACCCCCAGTGATACCGGCTCAGCATGAGGCCAGTGTAGCTGCTTCAGAGGTAGAGCAACTCAGACTTGAGAGGTACAAGAAGTACCACCAACCAACTTTCATCCGACTAGCTTCATATGATGCTCTAGGTTTTCTTGAGGAGTTTCATCGTATTGTACGCACTATGGGCATTATGGAGACGAGTGGTGTTTTTCTTTCACCGCTTTCCAACTGAGGGGAGCGACATATCAGTAGCGGCGTGCCTATGAGCTGAGTAGTCCGGACGAGGCAGCCTCACTCACTTGGACTCAGTTTTCAGAGATTTTTCTGTGAGAGTATGTTCCTCAGAGCCTTAAGGATGCTTGGCGCACAGAGTTCGAGCAGTTGCGCTAGGGTATTATGACTGTGTCGGAGTATGCAGTCCGTTTCAGTGAGTTAGCTCGTCATGCATGGGCTTTGGTTGCCACAGTTAGAGAGAGGGTTTGTCGTTTCATTGAGGGACTCCACCCCAGTATTTAGACCAGTATGGCCAGAGAATTGGAGATGGATATCACTTATCAGCAGGCAGTGAGTATTGCAGGAGAGTAGAGGGCATGTTTGCCCGTGACCGAGAGGAGAGATATGCTAAGAGGTATCAAGAGACTGGACATTATTCAGGAGCTCGTGCACCAGCAGCACGCTATGATAGGGGTTTTTTGAGTCGCCACATTCATTAAGCTCTTCCAGCAGCCAGTGGCATACTAGCTCCTCCTAGACCTCAGGAGCCCTATTATGCACTGTCATTATCCAGTATGCCTCCAGTTCAAGGTGCTATTATCGGCCAGTCCAGCAGGCCAGATCCGAGTCAGTCTCAGCCACCGCGTTCTCCGAGGGATGCATCAATATTATTTGACCCAGGCTCTACATATTCATATGCGTCCTCTTATTTTGCTCCATATTTGGGGATTCTCGGGATTCATTGAGTTCCCCTGTTTATGTATCTACTCCTGTGGGAGACTCTCTAGTTGTGGACCGCGTATATCAGTTGTGTTTGATTACTCTTAGTGGTTTTGAGACCATGATTTGTTATTACTCATCATGGTATATTTCGATGTTATCTTGGGCATAGACTGCTTGTCGCCCCATTATTCTATACTTTGTTGTCATGCTAAGACTGTGACACTGGCTATGCAAGGCTTGCTGAGATTAGAGTGGATAAGTACCTTAGATTATACTCCCCACAGGGTCATTTCATTTATTAAGGCTCAGCGGATGGTTGAGAATGGGTGTGATGCGTATTTGGTCTATGTGAGAGATGTCAGTGTTAATACCCCTTCGGTTGAGTCAGTCCCAGTAGTGAGAAACTTCCCTGATGTATTTCCAGCTGATCTTCCGGGTATGCCACCCGATAGAGATATTGATTTTGGCATTGATCTATTCCTCCTTACTGTATGGCTCCTCATGAGTCGAATGAGTAGTTGCAAGAGTTGATTGGTAAGGGTTTCATCAGGCGCAATGTATCACCTTGGTGTGCTCCAGTATTATTTGTGAAGAAAAAAGATGGCTCTATGCGTATTTGTATTGATTATCGGCAGCTGAACAAGGTTACAGTGAAGAACATGTATCCTTTGCCTCACATTGGTAATTTATTTGACCAGTTACAGGGTTCCAGGGTATTTTCCAATATTGACTTGCGATCTGGCTATCATCAGTTAAAGATTCGGGAGCCGGACATCCCGAACACTGCCTTCGGGACCAAATATGGTCACTATGAGTTTCTTGTTATGTCATTTGGGCTGACCAACGCCCCAACAGGTTTTATGCACAGTGTGTTCCGGCCTTATCTTGATTCCTTCATCATTATTTTTAATGAAGACATCCTGGTATATTCCCGATCCCTTGAAGATCATAAGAAGCACTTGAGGACCGTGCTTCAGACTTTGAGGGAGAAGAGATTGTATGAAAAATACTCTAAGTGTGGATTCTGGCTTGATTCAGTGGCGTTCTTGGTCCACATAGTGTCTTGTGATGGGATCAAGGTAGATCCGAAGAAGGTGGAGGTGGTGCAGAGTTGGCCTAGACCATCATCAGCTACGGAGATCCGCAGTTTACTTGGTTTGGCAGGGTACTACCATTGCTTTGTAGATGGATTTTCATCTATTGCAGCACCTATGACCAGACTGACGTAGAAGGGTGCTCTGTTCAGATGGACCGTGGAGTGTGAGGAGAGAATTCGGAAGCTCAAGACAACTTTGACTACAGCCCCGGTATTAGTGTTGCCTACAGGTTCAGGGTCCTACATAGTCTATTGTGATGCCTCGAGAATTGGCCTTGGAGCAGTATTGATGCAGGGCGGTAGGGTGAATGCCTATAGGTCCAGCTAGTTGAAGGTGCATGAGAAGAATTATCCGGTTCATGACCTCGAATTAGCAGCTATTGTTCACGCCCTAAAGATCTGGCGTCATTATTTGTACGGTGTTCCCTGTGAGATTTACACTGATCACCGGAGTTTGCAGCATTTGTTCAGGCAGAAAGACCTTAATCTACGTCACCGGAGGTGGTTGGAGCTACTGAAAGACTATGATATCACTATATTATACCACCGGGGGAAGGCCAACGTAGTGCTGACGCCTTGGGTCACCGAGCGGAGAGTTTGGGGAGTTTCGTATATCTTCCAGCAGCTTAGAGGCCTTTAGCCTTGGATGTACAGTCGTTAGCCAGCCAGTTCGTGAGATTGGATATTTCAGAGCCTAGACGGGTATTAGCTTGTGTGGTTGCTCGGTCTTCTCTTTATGACCACATCAGAGAGTGTCAGTATGATGACCGCCACCTTTTGGTTCTTCAGGACAGGGTCCGACGAGGTGATGCCAGAGATGTGACTATAGTTGATGATGATGTGATGAGGGTGCAGGGACGGATCTGTGTGCCCAATGTAGATGGGCTTCAGGAGATGATTCTTTAGGAGCCTCATAGCTCGGAGTACTCCATTCATCCAGGTGCCACGAAGATGTACCAGGATTTCAGACAACACTATTGGTGGAGAAGGATGAAGAAGGATATAGTGGGGTTTGTGGCCAAGTGTCTCAATTGTCGGCAGGTCCACATTATGGAGTTCAGAGGGTCATGGGACAAGTTTTTTCCACTCGCAGATTTTGCCTACAACAACAGTTACCAGTCCATCATTCAGATGGCACCATATGAGGCTTTATACGATAGGTGGTGCCGGTCCCTAGTGGGTTGGTTCGAGCTGGGAGAGGCCCGATTTTTGGGTACCAATATAGTTCAAGATGCCCTGAACAAGGTGAAGGTGATTTAGGAGCGATTTCGTACAACTCAGTCCAGGAAAAAGAGTTATGCGTACCGGAAGGTTCGCGATTTGGTATTTATGACTGGTGATCGAGTTTTGCTTCGGGTATCGCCTATGACGGGCGTCATGAGATTCAGGAAGAAGGGAAAGCTGAGTCCGAGTTTCATTGGCACATTTGAGACATTGCAGCACGTTGGGGAGGTTTCTTATGAGCTTGCCTTACCTCCCAGTCTAGCAGGAGTACCCGGTATTCCACGTGTCTATGCTCCGGAAGTATCACGATGATCCAGCTCATGTATTGGATTTCAGCTCAGTTAAGATGGACAAGGATCTATCTTATGTGGAGGAGCCAGTAGCCATTTTGGATAGGCATGTCAGAAAACTCAGGTCCAAGAATATTGCATAAGTAAAGGTCCAGTGGAGAGGTCAGCCAGTTGAGGAGGCGACTTGGGAGACCGAGCAGGATATGGCAACCAGTACCCTCATATTTTCACAGCTTCAAGTATGTCTTTATAATCGTTCGAGGACGAACGATTGTTTGAAGAGGGGAGGATGTAACGACCCGACCGGTCATTTGGAGAGTTAGAGCCCCGATCCCCTAATAACTGATTTCCCCACGTTTGTTTATGCTATTGGGACTTCCCATACTGATTAGTCATGGAATTCGGAGAGTTTTGGGACATGTACTCCCTAATCATGAGTTTAAGCCTTAGAAATCGGACCGTAGTCGGAACTGTGTGAAGACGGATCTGGAATGAAATTTTGTTGACTCCGTTAGTTCCATTGAGTAATTTTAGGGTTAGGAGCGCGTCCTGAGTGTATTTTCGAGGTCTGTAGTATATTTAGGCTTGAACTGGAAAAAATTCGATTTTTGGCGATTTCGGCCGATAGGTGATATTTTGATATCGGGCTCGAAATGGATTCGCTTCCAATGAATGTGGATTCGGATTCCGATTTTCACATTGATCTCAACCATGCTCGGGCAGGGAGTGGCTGTAGGTTCGTGGTGTCATTTGTGACACGTGTGTCAAATTTGAGGTCATTCCGACTACTTTTGACACGTTTCAACATCGTTTGTTGATTTTGGAAAAATGTTAAGTCCTTAGGCTTGAATTCATGTTTAATTATTGTGTTTGGTGTTAAGTGATGTGGTTTGAAGACTCGATTACGTTCGAATAAGGTTATAGGACTGATTGGTAGTTTTGGTGGGGTCCCGGGGGGCCTCGGGTGTGTTTCGGATGCTCATTTGGCAAAAAATGGGACTTAGGCAAATTTGATGTTGGCTGTTCTGGTGTTTTCGCACCTGCGGATGTTGGACTGCAGGTGCGGCCTCACAGAAGCGAAGAGAGAGGTCGCAGGTGCGGTCTAGGGTGTGAGGGCCAGTGACCGCAGATGAGGCTGAAGAAGCGCAGAAGCAGAACCGCATCTGTAGAGAAGGGAGCACATGTGCGGGGCTTGGGGAATTAATGAATTTCCGCAAGTGCGGTGGACCCCTCGCAGGAGCGAAAATCGGTGGTCCGAAATATGAAAATTCGAGGGTTTGAGTTAATAACTTCTAAAATCAATTTGGAGCTCGGGAATTGGCGATTTTGTGAGGGTCTTGAAGATGAGATCAGTGGGTAATGATTCTTAACCCTATTTCACTTGTATTTCATCAATCTGTAGTAAATTCTTCAATCTAATCAAGGAATTTTAGGGTAAAGTCTGGAAATGGAGGAAAACGTTCCCCAATTGAAAATGCGAGATTTGAGTGAGATTTTGACGTTGGATTTTGATGATTTTTGTTTGAGTTTTCTCGTGAGTGAGCGGGTGTTGACAATTTGTATATTTTACCCGATTTCGAGGCGTGGGCTCGGGGTAATTTTTGGGCGATTTTCCTTGTTTCACGTCTTAGCTTCGAATTTAGTAGTTGAACTAGTCGCTTGTAGTATTATTTACACTATGCAATTGATTTGATTAGATTTGGGCCATTTGGAGTCATATACTAGTGGAAAGAATGTGATTTAATGTTTGATCTGAGCGACTGAGGTAAGTGGCTTGCCTAACCTTGTGTTGGGGACTTCCCCCTTAGGATATTTGATAATATTTGTTGTGTGGCGGCCGTGTACGTGAGGTGACGATTGCGTACACGGGCCGTTATTGCTAAAATATCTTTTTTCCCTTCCTAAAACATAAATTATTTCTCTTCTGTGAACTTGCTCTAATATGATAAATTGTTTAGCTTAGATTAGTAAAGCATGCTTACGTGTTTAATTGCCTACTTGATCTTCTGTGCGCCATGCTTAGTTAAGCCCTTAGTTTCCTTATCTGTGATTAGTATAAACTATGTAAATTCAATATTATGCTTGTCATTCATCCTGCATGGAATATTTAAATTGGAACTACAGACGTATTCCTGGAGATCCCCATTATACTGCATATTTACTTTGGGACTACGGACATATTCTGGGAGATCCCCCTGCACTGCATATTTACTTTGGGACTACGGATGTATTCCGGGAGATCCCTCTGTACTGCATATTTATTTTTGGACTACATACGTATTACGGGAGATCCTCATGTACTGCATGATTATCTAGAACTACGTGATGGTATCCCGGGAAATTCCACCTTGTGTTCACCTTGTTTTGAGCCGAGGGCTCCCTTGACTATTAAGTTTTCGAACATTATCTTTAACTGTTACTGAAAAATGTGCTTATCTTTTGTACTGTTTTAAATTGTTTATATTTACTCCAGTAGGGCCTTAACATGACCTCGTCACTACTTGACCGGGGTTAGGCTTGGCACTTACTAGGTACCATATGTGGTGTACTCATGCCCTTTCCTGCACATGTTTTCGTGTGCAGATCCAGGTACGAGCTATCAGCCTTGTGGTTAGTTGTTGCTGCTAATTCTAGGAGACCGCAAAGTATTTCTGCCGCTTTCACAGAACCCTATGAGTCCCCTTCTATTCTATCGTTTAGAGTTGTTCCTATGTATCTTCCGGACTTGTTTAAAGCTACAGTAGTTTTTAGAAGCTTGTGACTATTTGTGACATTCTAGGTCATTGGGAAGGTATTTTTGTATGAGCCGAGCGGTCAGTATGTTAATTATATCATTGCCCTTATTTCCTTTATTTCCTGTGTTTTACTTTAATTTTTCCCTTAATAGTAGGCTTACCTAGTCATAGAGACTAGGTGCCATCACGACACCTTTCGGAGGGTAAATCAGGTCGTGACAAGTATTGTAGCATTGTTTCCTTATTTATTCGCTTCTTCTATGTTCATTTGTGGTTATATGACTTGCCAGAGAGGTGGGCTTGGTTCCAGGGAAGTTTTTGAGTGAATTGGGACACTTCCCGAATATAGAAAGCTTAAGCTGAAAGAGTTTACCGATGTTTGATTTTGTGTAGACGAATCTAAAATGGAGTTTTAATGGTTCTAATAGCTTCGCATGGTGATTTTTCACTTAAGAGTATGCATGGTGATAAGTTGGTATTTTACCAACTTATCTCTTCTTGATACTTAGCTTTTGTATGATTTTGTTGAGAAACTGAGGTATTTATTGAGCTTTATTGGCATATTTCAGGTATCAAGTGATTTAGAGAAGATATGGACGAAATCAAGTCACAATGTGTTAAATTGAGGAAAAATGACTGCTGCCAGATAATTCCCTTCGCGATCACGAACATTGACATGCGATCGCAGAAGACCAGGAAGCTATACATCGTGAACGCAGGGAAATTTTTATGAACACGAAGAAGAATCTGGTCAGTTGTCCTCAAGTGCTCTATGCAAAAGCATGACCTGGTACGCGATTGCAATGCTTTGAAGCATTACTCTTCGCGATCACAAACCGGTTTTCGCGAACGCGATTCACAACTCTTGGCAGAAATCTGGGCAGTTTTGGCATTTCACATTTTGACCCCAAAACTCACAAATACACGATCTAGCTGATCTTCGGCATATATTTTGGACATCTTTGGAATATCTTGAGAGAGAACACAAGTTTTGTAGTTTTTGGTTGAGAATTTCTTACTTAATTATGTTCATTTCTTCATTTCCTTGCTTTGTATTGTATATCTAAGTGTGTAGTATTTTTTTCAATACTTAAATATTGCTTATGGCAATATACATGTTTAAAGTGTGGATTAAATATCTTGTTGTGCTTATGTATTGAACGATTTTTATTTATTATGAAGTGAGTTATTGTTTCTTTAATTATTCTTTTTCTTTAATGTTTCCGAAGGATTTAGATAACCATAGGACCGCCCATTTACTTAGAATTAATTTTGGGAAAGATAATTTAGGGTTGGAAAAAATTAATTAACAAGAACTTGAGGTTTTAACCCTCACTTTGTAGATTCTACCTATGGATAGAATTAAACTACTTGTAGCCATATTCGGGTGTGCTTAATCTCTTAATGTTTTAGGGATAATTCAATTAGGAAGTCTTGTTAGTCTTTTGGAAAAAAAGAAGCTAATATATAATTATCACCCGAGGCTAATTAACATAAACTCGCTCATATTTGTAAAATCGTGAAATACATTGGATCGTTACTTGAGTATCATTCCCTATGCATCCATGTTTGTAGCCATTGATCATTTTATTTTCTTTCTAAGTTAGTTTACATTTTCTCATTTAGCTATAATATTTTCACAATCATATTTTAAGTGTTTGGCTTAGCATAATAATTCATAATTCTCTTACACGCCTAATCGCCTACTGTGTCCACTTAATTTTTAGTAGTGGATTTGGACGTCATCACCTAGGTATGGATTGGAGGTTCTTAGGTCGTTTTGGCTTATTTTTGCGATATTTGGAAAAGTTGAAGGTTTGGAAGGTTAAGAGGTTTGACCGAGAGTTAAATTTATTGATACTAGGCTTTGATTTTGGTTTCGGGAGTTGAAATAGGTCCGTTGTGTTAGTTATGACTTGTGTGCAAAGTTTTAGGTCAAATGAAGTTGGTGATAAAATTTGGTTTTGGACGTTCATTAGTTTCATTAGGCTTGAATTGGGGTGCGATTTGTGATTTGATGTTGTTTGATGTGATTGAGGCTTCGACTAAATTTGTTTCATGTTTTAGGACGTCTTGGCATGTTTGGCTGGGGTCCCGGGGTCGTCGGGTGTGATTCACATTGAAATAAGATTGGGAATTAGACTTAAGGAGTTGCTGCAGCTTCTGGTGTGATCGCACATGCGAGGTCTTGACCGCAAGTGCGAAGTCGCATAAGCGACAGTCTTGTCGTAGGTGCGGAGGATGGCTAGGCTGGGTAGTGGCTGTAGATTCGAGGTATTTTCCACATATGCGAGCCGCAGGTGCGAAGAGATTTGTCACAGAAGAGGATTTGGGCAGGGGAGGCTGGAGTTCTAGAAGAAGAGTGTATTCGCAGGTCCGGATGCACAGGAGCGAAGGTAGGACAACAAAAGCGGTCTCACATGTGCTCATGAGAGGTTGTGTGTGCGCTTGGTCGGGTGTTAACTGATAGAAGTAGACTCTTTGACCGCAGAAGCAGAAAATAAGTGTGAAGGTGTGATACTACAAGGCAAAATGTTAAAACAATGGGTTTCATGATTTTATTTCATTTTGGACTTGTGGAGCTCGTCTAGGGGCGAGTTTTGAGAGGGTTTTCACTATAATTGAAGAGTTAAATGGAGGTTTACCTTTTACTGATAAACATTGTTTACCTAGTGATTTTTACACATAGATTATGGGTGTTTCAGCTGAAATTTGGGGATTTTGGGTTATGTATTGGAGGGTGAGATTAGGGTATTTGAGGGTCAATTTGTGGTTGGAATTAAAGAATTTAGTATGGTTGGACGCGTAATTAAATGGGTGTTTTGATTTTGTGAATTTGTTCGGGTTCCGAGGTGCGAGTCCGGGGTTGACTTTCTGATTTTGATTAAAGACCTTAGCTTTATCTTTTGGAATAATTTCCTATAGCTACTATTGATGGAATCAAGTAGCTTTGGCTAGATTCAAATCGCTCGTAGGCTGATTCGCGTGGCAAGGGTTTGTTGGAGCATTGAGTTTCACGCTCTGAGGTAGTAACATTTCCAAACATGGAATTGAAGGTGTCTATCCCTGGGAAACATGTTTGTTGTGTTGTGTTAAGTGACGCACATGCTAGGTGATGGGCGTGCGGGCGTGCACCGTGGAAATCATGATTCTAGCATATTCGTTTATATTATGATGCTTTCTAATCTTGTTTTATCCGTGTAATTCCTACTTGTTTGAATAAAAGAGTTGTGTTTTATGTTAGAAATCATGTTTACACTACGTGCTTATTCGATTGAGACCTAATGAGGTTATTTTTACTATTTAGAGTTATCCAATTTAACTGTAATTATATGCTCAGTCACAATCCTTAGTTGGCATATCATATCCCACTCTCTGCTATCATACATGTTACATCACATGTTATTATTTTTTGGGTTGCGTGGTACGAGATTTGTGCACCCTTGAGACTTGAGAGATTGATGATTGAGGTGGGATTGAGAGCCGAGATGTGAGTGTTATTGTAGATCGGGTAGCATGCCGCAGCAGGCCATATTGGCTTTATGATTATTATGTGGATCAGGATGCATGCCGTAGCAGGTCTTATAGGCTTTATATTAGCATTTTGCTGGATCCACCCCACTAGAGTCTGACATTCTAGTAGTGAGCACAGACGCAGTGACATATATATATATATATATATATATATATATACACACACACACACACACGTGCTTTGGTGAGGGGCATTGTTGTCACGCACTCGTATAGTGTTGAGTGATCCTGTGTGGTTTGTGTAGGCATTTGGTAAACAGATTGAGTATTCTGAGAGTGTGAGTACTTGAGAACATCATCGTGAAATCATACATTTGACATGCATATTTAACATGTATGCATAGAGATGTACTATTCCTCATGTTATCTGTACTTGACATGTTTTTATTAGTGTTGGGCTCTAGTTGTTGAACTTGAAAGCATGTCGTAATTTACTGTAACCTGAACGAGCTGATCTTGATAATTTATCTGAATTGTTTATTGCTAGTGTCATCATCATAGCCATGTTGTCATTGTGTTGGACTCTGACTGTCTCCCTCTAAGCTTGCCATTGCTCTCAGCCCAATGTTAGTTCTGTTACGCATTGAATACATAGGGTTGGTTGTACTCATACTACACTATGCACTTCGTGTGCAGATCCAGGTACTTATGGACACAGTGATTGCTAGATATATGCTAGTACCTAATTTGAGACATCAAGGTAGCTGCTATGACATCTGCAGACCTTGACTCTCTTTCCCTTTATTTTCTTCAGTATTGTTCTATTACTCATACTAGAGTTTTGGTTTATGTTGATGTGTTGATGTTGTTTGGAGTGTTCCGAGGGTTCGACTAAATTTGGGTGATGTTATATGAGGTGTTGGTATATTTTTTTGAGGCCGCGAGGGGCTCGGGATGATTTCGGATGGCCATCGGAGAGTTAGAAACTTGGAAAAATCTGCTGGTGTGTTGCTGTTATGGTGCGGTCATCACACATACGGGTTAGTGTCGCAGGTGCGGAGGTTGGCAGGCTGGGGTCTTATCGCAGAAGCGGAAGGAGAGTCACACCTGCGAGCCCGCAGGTATGATGAATTGATCGCAAGTGCGGGATGGGAGTTTTAGGTCAAGTCCGCAGATGCAGACGTTTTGGTCACAAATGTGGGACCGCAGATGCGGAACCCCTGGGGCAGAACATATAAATTCTTGCCTTCGTGAAGTTTAGCCATTGTTCACCATTTTTCATACGGGTTGGAGCTTTTTGGAGCAATTTGAAGAGGGATTCACGTGGAGGTAAGTTACTTCAACCTAAAACGTGATTCTATGGTGATATTTAACTGAATGGGCATGAAATCGATGGAAATTAGGGAAGAAATTTTGGGGGATTAGGGCTTGAAATTTGGAAAGTTTAATGTGAGGATTTGAGGGGCCATTTGTCGACAGATTTTTATTGTTGTTGTATGTATAGACTCGGGAATGAAAGGAGCTTCTAGTTTTCTAATTTTTATCGAATTCCGAGACGTGGGCCCGGGGGTCGGGTTTGGAAAATGTTGGGATCTGACGCCTAGTCGAGCGGCAAGGGCATCGCGGAGTAGATTTTCATCCGGTTTGAGGTAAGTAATGATTGTAAATCTTGTCCTGAGGGTATGAAACCCCGGATTTCACATCGTTTAACTAATTTGAAATGGCGCACATGCTGGATGACGAGCGTGTGGCGTGCACCGTTGGGGGATTGTGACTTGGTCCGTCTCGTAGCAACTTGCGTATTTGACTGAAAACCATATGATATTTTATGTTTTAGAAAGTATCACTATGTTTTGTGCTGAATGCCGTATTTGGGCCTCGTTCCAAGTTGCTTGGACCCTTAGGGGATTTTACTACTATTTTCTCATTGTTTTGATCTAAAATCTTTACTCAGTCATGCTATATTTTTACTGATTTCATAACACTGTCTTATTTACTCCATTTTGATGCATAAAATTATATTTGGGCTGAGCACCCTGTTTTATTGATAGCCCGAGTGGCCTGAGAGGTTTCTGACTGATTGAGGCCGAGGGCCTGTACTAAGAGGATATTATGGGTTCGGGCTGTGCGCCGTAACATGTTGTTGCTGATTCATGATTATGTGAGGTTGAGAGCCTGATTGATTACCCCCACGAGATGAATTTTTATAGCGCTTAGGCTGTAGGATCCCCTCAGGAGTCTATACACCCCCAGTGAGCGGAGGTACATACTGAGTGCGAGTGTCGAGTGCCGAGTCATTGGGAGGCATGAGTGGCTGTGAGGTTGCCCGAGGGGCTGATTATGAGTGATTGTGAGGTATGCCGGAGGGACCGATTCTGAGTGATGTTATGCCTGAGGGGTGGTTTATGGTATTTGTTTTTTTTTTTTGCCCGAGAGGATATTTATGATTTTTATCACTTTTACTCTAAACTTCTTGAATTTCTGTTGAAACTGTTGGAAAAATTATTTCAAATGGTTTTTACTGAAATCGGCTTTTAAGCGTGATGATTTGACATATGTACTGTTGGGAAGAAGAGTTGCACTTACTGTGAATTTATAACATGTGCTTATGTATTTCTTACTGAGTTGGCGTACTCACATTACTCCGTGCACCTTGTGTGCAGATTCAGGTGCTACGGCATCAGAGTGAGAGCTGATTTTCCTGTCTTAGAGTTTTACGGAGATTTGCGAGGTAGCTGCACGGTGTCTTCAACCTTTCCTTCTCCTTCTTAATTTTATAGAATTTATTTTTCACATACTTGTATTTTCTTTAGATGCTAATGACTAGTGACTCCTAGATTTTGGGATGTATTTAATGTTTGGTATGTCCTTACTTGTTTTTAAATGCTTAAGCTGAACTTTTATGAAATATCTGATTAGCAATGAATTAAATGAAAGGTTCCTTTATGCTATAAGTGGTGAATTGGCTAGCCTAGTATCACGATAGGCGCCATCACAACCAGGGGGTTTTGGGGTCGTGACAAGTCGGTATCAGAGCTCTAGGTTATATAGGACTCACCAATCATGAGCAGGTTTAGTAGAGTTTTGCGGATCGGTATGGAGACGTTTGTACTTATCTTCGAGAGGCTGCGAAACCCGTAGGAAAAATCTCACATTCTTGAATTTTCGTCGTGTGAATCCATTTATTCAGCCAAAAGTGTAACTCTTTAAATTCCTTTTATGTATTCGAATGCGCATGTGAGCGCTCGGTATTAGTTGTGCCTTGACGGCTTGTCTGTGTCTGTGGCTTGAGTCCTGAGATTTTGATTGTTTGAGCACGTGCATTTGGGACTTATATGTCTGTTATGTCCCTATTGGTGGGATTTTGTGGTTGGATGACTATGTGGTGAGTGTGATTTGATGGTGAGATGTTTTCAGATTGTTTGATTACGACAAAAAGAATTGGCTGGAGATGTAGCAAGAACTATAGAGTGTTTGACTTTTGTCTTGAGTTGGCATATGGCCTCGAGTTGTGAGTATATTGAAGGACCTCTCATGCAGTTTAGTGGTGGAGTGAAGTGGATCTTCCTGTTTTGTTATCACTTCCTGGTGACGTCTTTTGGGCTGAACAATGCCCCAGCATCATTCATGTATTAAGTTAATAGTGTATTCTGGCCGTATTTGGGCTCCTTCGTTATTGTATTCATTGGTCACATTCCACTGTACTCACGTAGCCAGAATGAGCATACTCAACATTTGAGGATTGTATTACAGAGAATGAGGGAGGAGAAGCTTTATGAAATATTCTCCAAGTGTGAATTTTGGCTCAGTTCAGTAGCATTCTTAGGGCATGTGGTGTCCAGTGCAGGTATTCAGATGGTCAGACGAGTGTGGGGAGAGCTTTCAGAGCTCAAGACTGCTTTGACCACAACTCTAGTGTTAGTTCCACTATCAGCTTCGGGTTCTTATACCGCGTATTGTGATGTCTCGAGGATAGGCATGGGTTTTGTTTTAACGGAACATGATAAGTGATCGCGTAATGGCCACGGTTTTGGAAGGGCATAGAGAGATATCAGTTTGAGGCTAAGGAGGCGGGATTCTCTCCGGTGGGGTTTGTGTAATCCTTATGTTGTTTTGTAGCAACTTCTCTTTTTCCAGTAAATGATGCATGTCGCAATTTGAGTTTGGAACGCTTGGGGGAAGTTGGCATGACTATTACAATTGTGAATATGAGATTTTTAGACGATTTGAGATATTATATGGTTCTTGTTATATGAGCTTACGAAGGATTTAATTGAATCTCACTACGGTATTGTGGCGGTGATATCATATGGGCAATGTGAGTTATTATTTTTTTTACTATGGCTTTGAGCCAAGTGGGGGAGTCTGCTAATGATTAGTTGGTTGCCCGATTACGTGTTGTATTCATTTCAGTTTGGGGTATAATGGTGGATCATTTATGACCTGCAGAGGTGGAGTTTGAGAATGACTCGAGTAATGGAAATTTTTTGATACAGGTTGTATTATTCTCTATGGGATATGGGTCTTATTGCATGATTGAGTTGTTATTTGTAAAGGAAGTAATGTACGTGAAGTAGGAATTTGCTTTGTTGCCTAGGGGTGCGGGTTACTCCCTTGAGTGTTGTTTGTTAATAGGGTACAGGTCGTTCGATCTGTTGATCAATTTAATTGAGAATTGCATAGAGGGGGTGACACTCGAGAATGGTTCTGATGGATTCAGGGTTCATATATCGTTGTGGATTCTACATTCCGGTATCATGAAAGGGAAGGATAATTCAAATTCATCGAAAGTCTCCTAAGAGTAAGTATTTGAGATGTGGTACTTTGGGGTGCTTAAAATATATTCAGTGGTTTATGAGCCTTAGGGAGATATGATTTGTGGTAATTCTCTTAGGTTTTAGCGACCTGCATAGCTTGGTTGGGTTAGAGGAATTCAATCCTAACGGTTTGGTTAAGTGCAAACGGATTTTTGAGAGTTCTAGATGGTCTCTATCGTAGTTGAGATGTACATTTTCTACTGATGTGTGGGGCATGTGGCATATTATAATTTTCTCTAGAATGAAATCAAATGGAAAGTTCTTAGCTAATTGAGTATGTAGTGACTTGTGACTCAGAGTGGGCTTGAGGTTTGTCGTATCGTTCATATGGTAGCATAATCGATGCGATGTGTGGTGTAGTGTTGAGATTGTGGGTGATAGGTCACGATGCAATTTGAAAGGAAGGTTCTGAATTCTTAGGTAGCATGGATGATCTTAGATGATCAGATAGATGTTGTTACTTTTAGATATGGCTCGGTGAAGGTATAAGTTTCAGAAGAGGCTCGGTGTTTTGATTTATGGATACTTCATTGGTGTGGCGGTAATCTCCTTGTTGGTAGGCTTCGGGTATTCAAATTTGGTCTTATATCATATACGGATTGTAGGTGCATCCCTCGTGGTATGATCGTGTACCGGGGAAGTATTAGACATTCAGGCGACAGAGTTGAGATCGGATATGGTGATTTGTGTGCTCTGAGGGTTTTGAGCCTGAGAACTCGAATGAGTAGATGATTTCATAGTTGAGGGTTGTAGAGACATAGCCAGGGGTTAGTTGTGTTGTGATTCTGTCATTATGGACCTTCGTTGGGTCATTTGTCTATCGTATATAAACGGATTGATTTGGGGTTCCTTAGTAGTCCTAGTGGGGATAAGTGTTTTTCACCGAGTCAGATTGATTGGCTCCATAGTGCTATTATTAGGGGCATGCCAGTTAGTGGTTGTTGGGCTTATCTGTGTTCTAGGATGATTTATGAGTTACTCTTCCCTGCTACGGGGAGGTGCGATTCATTGGTTTTAGGCACACATGGTGTGGTTTTATTATGGTCTTATAACGAGATTTGAGTAAGGTAAGTAATTGGGTATTGCAGGATTGAGACGTATGTTCTTTCGGGTTTCATCTGGCATTGTGTCGACTTATTCTCCGTGGTTATGGTAATTCGTCTTGAGTATTTGATGCTGAATTTCGCGTGATTAGTGATTTTGAGCAAGGCAGAGCGAGGTATATAATATGGAACAACGCTTGGATGGAGTTGCGCGTTGCGACGAAGTTATGTTGAGATATGATTCTTGTGTGTTGGATTCGTGCGTTTTGGTTATGTGATGTGTGGGGAGTTCTTAGCATCGTGTTGTGGTGATACCCATTGATCTTGCGGGACGGTTATCTTGTTTGATGGCATTTTTCATGTTTGGGTACATTTGGAATGTTGTCTATTAGTGCACGGATTGCACATGTTATGGCCTTAAGTGATATTGATGTGCCATGTTACTAGAGTGGTTGTGTTGGATGAGATGAGGTCATCGAACCTACAATGGGTGTTATCGGATCTGGTTGCGGCATATTTTAGAGGATATTGACGCTGATAGGCTTAGAAATTTGGCTATATTTCCTGTCGAAGAGAAGGAGTTCCATCACTTGTTGATCTGACGGATGGTTATTGGTTTCTGCGTGTTTCATTCATCATTGGCAGTATATGAGGGTGTTAGAACGGGTCTCTGTTTGATGATAGGGTTATTACCGGCATTGGGTTACTTGAGCAGCCGCTGTGACTAAAAATTATCGCTTCAGGTGTTTGAGTTATGTAGGATATCATGTGATTTCGTCTCGAGTTATGGATATGATTGGATACAGCTTGTTCAGACTTATATAGTGTGTGGATGCGTGATTCTGATCTTATAGAGAAGTTCGGATGTGGAAATTGGATTCTAAGGCTTATGGGTTAGGTTGGACGAAGAAATTTCAGATGTGTGGTGTTATCAGATCTTTGCGGGACAGGGTGACATGGGATCACCCCCGAGTATGTGCGTGGTAAGGTTATTCGGTGATTTGATGGCTTTTGGAACAACTCTTGGCACGTTCGAGGATGAACATGTATTTAAGTGGGGGAGGATGTAAAGACCTGGCCAATCATTCCGAGGGTTTAGCCCCGTTTTCCCCAATCCTGCTTCATTATGTATGGTTCATCTCTTTTATGTTGTGTTGGGTTGGTTGGTTCGGGTTAAGAATGATTTTTGGAGAGAAATGACAAACTTAGTCTGTTAAGTTTGTTATTTAGTTGGAAAAGTCAATCAGAAGTTGACACATAGGTAAATGATCTCAAAATGTGGTTTTTATTGTTCGGATAGATTCGCTAGGTGATTTGGGACTTAGGATCATGATCGGAATGTTATTAGGAGGTCCGTGGTAGAATTAGGCTTGAATTGGCGAAATAAGACTTTTGGCGATTTCCGATCGGCATTGGAAAATTAGCTATCGGGTCGGAATGGAATTCCGGAAGTTGGAATAGGTTTGTAGTGTCATTTTTTATGTGTGTGAAAATTTTCATTTCATTCGGATGTGGTTTGGTTGGTTTCTGCATCGTTGGCGAATTTCGGAAGTTTAGAAATCCTCAGGCTTGAATTTTGAGTTAATTTGGTGTTTTGATGTTGTCTGAAGTGTTCCGAGGGTTAGACTAAGTTCGGGTGATGCTATATGAGGTGTTGGTTTATTTGGTTGAGGCCCCGAGGGGCTCGGCATGATTTCGGATGGCCATCGGAGAGTTCGAAACTTGGAAAAATCTGCTGGTGTGCTGTTGTTCTGGTCTTCCGTATCTGTGGAAGGGTGATCGCAAGTGCGGTCATCGCACATGCGGGTTGTTGTTGCAGGTGTGGAGGTTGGCAGGATGGGGTCTTATTGCAGAAGCGGAAGGAGATTCACACCTGCGAGCCCGCATGTGCGGTGAATTGATCGCAGGTGCGGAAGGGGAGTTTTAAGTGAAGTTCGCAGATGTGAACGTTTTGGTCGCAAATGCGGGACAGCAGATGCGGAACCCCTGGGGCAGAAAATATAAATTCTTGCCTTCGCGAATTTTAGCCATTGTTCACCATTTTTCATATGGGTTGGAGCTTTTGGGAGAAATTTGAAGAGGGATTCAATGGGATTCGCATGGAGTAAGTTACTCTGACCTAAAACTCGATTCCATGGTGATATTTTACCGATTGAGCATGAAATTGTTGGAAAGTAGGGAAGAAATTTCGGGGGATTAGGAATTGAAATTTGGAGAGTTTAATGTGAGGGTTTGAAGGGTCATTTGTCGTCAGATTTTGATTGTTTTCGTATGTATAGACTCAGGAGTGAAAGGAGTTTCTAGTTTTGTAATTTTTATCAGATTCCGAGACGTGGGCCCAGGGATCGGGTTTGGCCAATTTTGGGATTTTTGATGAAATTTAATTATTTTCCCATGGGTTTTGTTCCTTTAGTGTATATTGATGATATGAATCTGATTTTGAATAGATTTGGGGCGATTTGAGGCAGAGTCAAGTGGCAAGGGCATCGCGGAGTAGATTTTCATCTGGTTAGAGGTGAGTAATGATTGTAAATCTTGTCCTGAGGGTATGAAACCCCAGATTTCACATTGTTTCACTATTTTGAAATGGTGCACATGCTTGATGACGAGCGTGTGGCGTGCACCGTTTGGAGAGTGTGACTTGGTCCGTCCCCTAGCAACTATTAAGTTGCGTATTTGATTGAAAACCATATGATATTTTAGGTTTTAGAAAGTATCACTACGTTTTGGGCTGAATGCCGTATTTGGGACTCGTGCCAAGTTGTTTTGACCCTTAGGGGCTTTTACTACTATTTCCTCACTGTTTTGAAGTAAAATCTGTACTCAGTCATGCTATGATTTTACGGATTTCATAATCTTGTCTTATTTACTCTGTTTTGATGCATAAATTATATTTGGGCTGAGCACCTTGTTTTATTAATAGCCCGAGTGGCTTGAGAGGTTTCTGACTCAGTGATGCCGAGGGCGTGTACTATGAGGATATTATGGGATCGGGCTACGCGCCGCAACATATTGTTACCAATTCATGATTATGTGAGGATGAGGGTCTGATAGATTACGTCATGAGATGGCTTGTTATACCGCTTGGGTTGTAGGAGCCCCTACAGAATCTGTACAGCCCCAGTGACGACAGGTACCTACTGAGTGTGAGTGAAGAGTGATTGTGATACGCGTTGAAACAAAATCTTGGGGTGGTTACGGTATAATTTCAGCTATTTGTATCAGATATTCATGAGATTTCCCCTTTTGAATCTATTAAAATATGTTTTATTCAAATGTTTAGCTGTTATGTCAATGTCGGCTTGCCTAGAAAGTGTATTATGTGCCATCACGATAGGTTAAGATTTTTGTTTGTGACAAGTTGGTATTAGAGCTCTAGGTTGCTTAGGTCACACGAGTCATGAGCAGGTTTAGTAAAGTCTTGCGTATCAGTACATATATGCATGTACTTATCTTTGAGAGGCTGCCAAACAACTAGGAAACTTCAATTCTTGCCTTATTGTCGCGCAAATTTGTAATTCTAGAATTTGAACTTCTAACCTTCTACTGTCTCACAGATTAAGAGGACACGTATGACCGGATCAAGGTAGACGTCCACCAGTACCACCAGCTAGGGCCACGAGAGTCTGGGCCTGCGGTAGAGGCCGAGGTATAGCTCATACTACTGCTAGGGCAGCACCTGCAGAGCCATTGGTTGCTCCAGTGGAGGAGCAGATACCAGACGTTGTTGAACCGGTGGGACCATCTCGGGAACCAGCTGTGCCCTTTGTGATCTTAGTACTTTACGAGGCCTTAGCTTAGATTTTGACTGCGTGCACGAGCCTTGCTCAGGCAACTTCACTCCCAGCTCCACTAGCCACTTCATAGGCTGGGGAAGGTGCCAAGACTCCCGCCGCCCGTACTCTACAGCAGATAGCTTAGGGACTCCAAACACCAGGGGTGCTACCTGCCCAGCCGGTTACTGCTGCTCGGCCGAGGTTGGTCCACGTATGAGTGACGAGGAGAAGAAGAGACTAGAGCGGTTTGGGAGGCTTAAGCCTCCAGATTCAGTGGAGTAGAGTCATGGGATGCTCATGATTCTATAGATAGCTGCCATCAGATCCTTCATACATCGGGTATCATGGAGACCAGTGGGGATGCATTCAGTACTTTTCAACTGACAAGGGAAGCCTACAGATGGTGGGAGGCTTATGAGTTTAGTAGGCCAGCCGGCGTTGTGCCACTTATGTGGCATGAGTTCTTAGTTCTTTTCTTAGAGAAGTTTTTTCCACAGACTTGCATGGAGGAGTTGCGTATGAAGTTTGAGCAAATATGTCATGAGGATTGATGGTGACTCAATATGAGATGAGGTTTGCACATATGGCTCTTCATGCAGTGTGGGTTGTTCCTATAGAGAGAAAAAAGACTAAGAGGTTCATTAATGGCCTCAGCTATGGCTTACACTTTAGTTTGGCTTGAGAGGCCGAGACATATGTTAAGTTTGACCAGGTGGTCGAGATTCTAGGCGCTTGGAGTTGGTTCGCAAGTTTGAGCACAAAGAACGGGAGGGAAAGAATCCCCGTGTTTCAGGTAATTCCAGTGGAACCTTATATGGGGGTTAGTCATATCACAACAGGGGTCGTCCTTATAGGCCCACTCAGATGGCTC
This sequence comes from Nicotiana knightiana, assembly GCA_005239525.1. NCBI lineage: Eukaryota > Viridiplantae > Streptophyta > Magnoliopsida > Solanales > Solanaceae > Nicotiana > Nicotiana knightiana. The sequence continues at coordinate 12,760 of MDKJ01021743.1, read as the reverse complement.
ATTCGATTTATCGCGGTGCAACAACGAGTCATGGTTCATATAGTGCTCATTTGAGTCAGCCATCTTTCATTTCTCTCCCATCTCAGAGTTCATCACGTGCTCCATTAGTTCAGGTTCGTCCATAAAAAGTTCTTATAGTGGTTATTTTGGTTCTCTGGGTCTGGTTCAGTCCCCGCCGCCCTATTTTGATCGAGGTTGCTTTGAGTGTGGAGAGTTGGGCACATGAGGAGGTATTGTCCCCATCTTATGGGAGGTCTAGTTCAATAGAGGTTAGGCTATGACTTTTCACACCAGTTACTTCATCACCCTCTCAGCCAACTCGGGGTGGGACTCAGGTAATTTGAGGTCACCCTAGAGTGGGAGGTCGATCAGGTTGTGCTCATGCTAGATGCTATGCTTTTCCTACAGGCGAAAGGCAGTTACTTCAGACACAATGATCACATGTATTGTCTCGGTACACCAGAGGGATGCTTCCATGTTATTTGTCTTTAGCTCCCCTAATTCATATGTATCACCTTAATTTGCTTGCTATTTGGATATGTCCTGTGAATCCTTGGTTATGCCTTTTCATGTATCGATACTTGTGGGTGATTCTTGTTACACCCTATGTTTTCGTACGTAAAACTACATCGTAAGTCAATTGATGTAAGCTCAAAAATGAGACCATCTTTGAAAATATATAAAGTAAGTTAATCATGTTACCTTGGAGATTAAAAACCTTTAAGATCGTGGATAAAAAGTACCAAGAGGTTTGGAAGGCTTAGAAGCTAAGCGAATTGAAGAAAATAAGTTTCATCGAAATTCAACAAATTGGCAAGGTTATAACGTGTACTTATGGGATGATACTATGGTGATTAACATTAGAAGGAGGTGATATGAGTTATTTTAGTTGTATGATAGTCACGTGTTATGCTTTCAATTCAAGCGAGTTTGGGAACAAAAGTTAGCAAAGGTCATCACAAGTTACATTCACAAATGTGCTGAAGATTAGGTCAAACGTAGCTGAGATTTTCTCCCAATATACTTGGAATTACTGGATGATACACCTACCAAATTAATATCTATGAGTCTAGCTTCTAATTCATTAATCTTTTCATCAATACAACATTGGAGTAGAGAGATATTCGCGTTTTTGCAAGACCGCGTAAGCAGCTCCCAATTGGACCCACTTAGGTGGTGGTCGACCTACTTCACTTTATAAACGATTTGGATGCCTATTGTTTTTCTCATTTTCGACTCAACTTCGTCTCCAAACTTCCCCTAACCCTCCTAAGCATATACCATAAGGGTTTGAAGGGGAATCCAAGTGATTACACCATATTTCACCATCAAAAGCTAGTTATAGTGAAGAACAACACCTCTTTGAGGTTGTGTTGTCGTTGAGGATAGTTCTGGGCTGTGTTTGGCGTAATATTCAAGTGGTTTCTGCTGGTTTAGGTATGTATAATACTCTACTACATGTTCTTGAAGTTCTTTTATATGTTAGTTGCATGTTTTGAGCAAGATACTACAAGAAAAGACTTGAAATAGTTTGAGATGCTATTGTTCTTAATGGACTGATTTGGAAAGGTTGTTTCCGTGAACTTTAAATGGTTGAAAACATTGGAAATGACTTTTTTATTCTGTTATTTTAATTATATATTGTCTACATACGAACTTGTTGTTGGTATTGTGAATAAGAAGATAAAGGACAACATAACAGCAGGAAGTTTGTCATGACCCGACTTCCCCTCCGAAGGCATCGTGACGTCACCTAGTCTCTACGACTAGGTAAGCCTAATTGCGGAAACACATACTAAATAAAAACAATAGAAATAAATATGGAATAAGTGAGTCTACAATGAAACATCGCCACTTGGCGCATACAAAATACAACTTTCCCAAAACCCGGAAGATCATTTTAGTCACAAGCTCTATCTCAAAATAGCTTTATACAACGAGAGTGAATTTACATGAAAAAAAGAAATCTATCAAAATCTGGAGTTGAAGGTGACTCGAAGGACTCTGCGGATGTGGCAGAATTACCTTTCGGTCTCCTAACAGCTGCTACTCGGACCCCTAGCCACGAAACTGAGCGCTGATACCTGGATCTGCACACGAAAAATATGTTCAGGAAAGGGCATGAGTACACCACAAATTGGTACCCAGTAAGTTCCAAGCCTAACCCCAGTTGTGTAGTGACGAGGTCAGGTTAAGGCTCTACTGGATTTTTATAGTAAAAAGGTATAAAAATGTGAACAGAGAGATATAATAAGTTGAGGCAAATCAGTAGAAACAATGAGAAAAAAGGAAATAATAACAGGGAACCCTCGGCTCAGCACATCATATATCACAGTAATAAGTATGCAATGCAGTATAGGGGGAAGCTCCAGGAATCTCGTTCGTAGTCCCAGTTTAAATATGCAATGCAGTAAAGTGGGAAAGCTCCTGGAATCTCGTCCGTAGTCCCAATTTAAATATGCTATGAAGTACAAGGGGAAAGCTCCCGAAATCTCGTGCGTAGTTCCAATTTAAATATGCAATGCAGTACATGGGGAAAGCTCCCGGAATCTCGTCCGTAGTCCCTATTTAAAGATGCAATGCAGTACAGGGGGAAATCTCCCGGAATCTCGTCCGTAGTCCTAATTTAAATATGCAATGCAGTACAAATACAGATACCACTTTTTTTATTTAAAACAGTTTAGAAAAAAATCACAGGAAAAAATAAGGATAAAACTACCTAAACATGGTACATATAGTAATAGCTAAGGAAACATTCCAGTAGAACTGGTAGGCATGCTATTTCCTAATGTAAAGTACATAGTCGATACAGGAATCAGTTAAATAGGAGTGAAATGATTTAAGGCATGGAGGAAAAATGGAATTTTTGCAACAGTGGCCCATGTACGTACTCGTCACCTCACGCACACAGCGCCCAATCAACATAAACAGTATTAAAAATATCCTAGGGGAAGTCCCCAACACAGAGTTAGGCAAGTCACTTACCTTGACTGCACTACTCAACTAGAAATCACGCTCTTGCCACGAGTATCCAACTCCGAATGGCCCAAATCTATTCAATTTGATTTCATAATGTTAATATCACTTTAAGGAATCAAAATAGCTAATAATTTCGAGGCTAATACGCGAAATTAGGAAAATTGCCCAAAAAGTCCCCGGGCCCACGTCTCAGAATCGAGTGAAAGTTACAATTTAGAACACCCATTCACTCACGAAATCACTCAAACAAGAATCATCGAAAACCGACGACAAAATCCTATTAAATTCTCAGATTTTATAATTAGGGAAATTTCTTCCCATTTGCATGATTTTTCACCTAAATCCCTTCATTGCATGGAAGAAATGGCCATAGATTAATGATATACAAAAGGAATAGGGTTAGGAATCGTTACCTATAAAGCTTATCCTCAAAACTCACTCCAAATTGCCCACACCCGAGCTCCAATTGATTTTAGAAGTTATGAAATTCAAGCCCTGGAATTTGATATAACTGCCCAGCGATTCGTGCACCTGAACCCCTTGGACCCCACCTGCGAAAATTCCATCGCAGGTGTGAAAACCCAGTAAAAGGCCTAGGGCCGCACCTGCGATCAATTGGCTGCATCTGCGGCTCCGTACCTGCGATGATTGGGTGACTTGGTCAAACCCGCACCTGCGAGCCCCTCGTCCGCACCTGCGTGTTTGCACCTGCGGAAAATCCATTGCAGGTGCGAGACACCAGAACCAGCAATGGTTCAGCTGTTGTTCCAAGTTCTAAATTCACCCGTTGAGCATCCGAAACATCCCCGAGGCCCCCGGGACCTCGACCAAACTTACCAACCAGTCATAGTACCATACCCAAACTTAGTCGAGCCTCGAAAACACATCACATAACACCAAATTCACCAATTATACATGGATTCAAGCCTAAGAACTTATGAAATTTCCAAAATCTACAACCGATGCCGAAACACATCAAAACTAGTCCGAATGACCTCAAATTTTACACACGTGTCACAAATGATACAACAGACCTACATCCACTCTCGAAATTCCGTTCCGAGCCCGATATCAAAATTCCACCTATCGGCCAAAATCGCCGAAATTCTAACCTTCGCCATTTAAAGCCTAAATCTACTACAGACCTTGAAAGCGCATTCCGGACACACTCCTAACTCCGAAATCACTCAACGGAGCTAACAGAGTTGATGGAATCTCATTCCAGACCCATCTTCCCACAGTTCCAACCATGGTCTGATTTGTAAAGCTTAAACTCACATATAAGGACTATGTGTCCAAAAACTCTCTGAATTTCACCACTCAATGTTCCAACAAGTCCCAAAAGCATAAATAGACATGGGGAAAATAGTTATTAGGAGATCAGGGTGCTAACTCTCAAAACGACCTACCGGGTCGTTACAAAGTTGTAGTAGTAGTTGTTGTTGGATTGTTGGGCTATTTGAGTGTGGATTAGGTGATTAATAGGAGGTTTTAAGTCCTCCAATTTTACTTTTTATAATGATGGACATGTTGTTTGTTAAATAATATATGATAATGGGTTGAAGGGTGCTAAAGGTATTCAATCCGAGTTTTTCGCTCGTCGTGATATGTGGATGACTTGTTAATGAAATATTTTGTACCCTATTATTAATGTTGTTCTTATTTTATTGCTCTGGTTGTTGTTGCTGGTATATGGTATTGGAGGAGGCCCTTGTTACATGGAAGATGTTGCAAACATTTACATAAACGAGCTATTAGTTTAAGTTGCGGACTTAGCCTTTACTCAGTGCTAATTTTGAATGTCCTGATGCGATAGTAGATTGAGTTGAGTTATTTGAAGAATTTCTTGGAAGGTATTAAGGACTCAAAGAAGTTAAGATATGATAAGGCTATCCCTTCTTTTCTTTTGTCATGATCCATATGATACAAATGAAACGAGCAAACACACAATTTTCACAAATGACTATATTCATAGAAGTACTAGTGATACCTATGTTCTTGATTCCCATGTGTCATGTTATTTTATCGTCTGTTCATGGGCCTTAGATATTACATAAGTTCATAATGTTTATTTCATGATTTTAACCGAAGGCATATTGATCTTATGACATCCCGAGAGATCTTATTGACTTACTTTTTATGCATTGCATTCATTTATACATGTACACTAACCCATGACCATATGTTGTTATATACGTGTTTATTATATGTATATGGAGTATGGGGAAAGGTTATGGCGTTATATATGCACCACCACCTGATCAGCTGTTATACATTGATGATTTCGCCCACAGAGGCCGATATGATATGATGGGATACCATCAGAAGATTGACGATGTTATGTACGCATATACCTATGCATGATATGACATTTATATGAATATGCATGACATTATAAATGCTTCATGATTCACATAGCTATTAAGACTTACATGTTGAGTTCTTTACTCCATGTTTCTTTCATGTCTTTTATATACTACTTTCATGCTTTACTTACTCGGTACTTTAATTGTACTTCCGTCCATTTTTCCCGGGGACGTTGCGTTTCATGTCTAAAAGTCCCGATAGACAGGTTGACAGTCCTTCTAGTAGGCTTTAAACTCAGCCGAAGGTTATGGTGCACTCCACTTGCTCCGGAGTTTCCTATTTGGTCAGTATGATTTGGACATGTATTGATTGGTGTGGCGGGGCCATGTCCTGACCTTAATGACGTTTATGTACTCTTAGAGGCTTGTAGATAGATGTAATATATATGGATACTTTTATTTCCTTGTCAACCTATGCTTTGAGTGTACAAATGATCATGTCGGCCTTTTTGGCCCGTATGTCACATATATAAGTCTCTATATCATGTTGGGTCATCTTATGTCTAGATTTTTGTTATTTTTTATTTTGATTATCTCATGATGGACCTTCTGGCCTATTTACCCATGATGGTGTGATAAGAAAGATATGTTACAATGGTACTCGGTTGAGTAAGCTTTCGGGTGCCCTTCGCGGTCCTCCGATTTGGGTCGATACTAAATTGTTATCAGAGCAGTTCTGTCCTAGGGAATCTACAAGTCGTGTCAAGTAGAGTCTTATTTATGGGTATGTTTTGCACCATACTTATAAGCCGAAGGCTACAGGGCATTCGGGACTGTCACTCTTTCTTATTACTCTACATCTTGTGGTAGAGCTCAGTTGTAAGAATTCAAACTCCTAAATTCTATTTTATTCGTAATACAATGATACCTACATACAAAAAGACAATTGGTAAGAGATTGAATGTGATTGTGGAAGAGTTGAGTTAAAGGAACTCGATTTTGCATCATGCTTATGATGAGTAAATGTGAGGTCTTCAGTAGATCATGTGTGTACTAAGATGTGTAAGATTAGTGATAATGAGTCCTAAGGAATGAATATCTATCCAGCCATATGGTTTAAAGCAATGAGAGAATTAGAAGGTAGATACAAGTTTCAACAAGTAAAAGAAGCACGGTGAAGAAATTCAGCCAGATAAATATAAGCATTAAGAGGTGCCTTCAACAGTAATAGAGGTATGTACAATTGGCCACACTCATCTCAGCTATGACCTAACATATATAGTTTAAGAGAAAGACATGATAACAGAATCCAGCTGGGTTTAGAGTAACCCAAATTGCTGGATGGATTGTTACCATTAGCTAACATTTCTGAAGGATAGTGAAAACGTGCTAATAGATCTCCTTGTGAGACAACCATATGGTACATCCAGAATAGTTCAGTCAGATATGAATGCTAAAATGTTTAGAAAAATTAGAAGATAGGAAGTGGAATCCTATAAGGGTAAATATTTACCTTAGTATGACTCCCGCCCCTAGTAAAAAGAGAGAGAGAGAGAGAGAGAGAGAAAGGGGGGGGGGGGGGGAGAGAGAAAGCCAATAAGATGAAGAAAGGGGAGCTAAAAGTGAAAGAACATTTTTTTGAAGTTTTTAGAATAAAGTGATAGACATAAATATTAGCCGGTGAATAAGAACAGAGTAAATGAAGCATTATGAGTAAGATGTGATAAATATGTTATAACGGTAAATCAAAATATGACAGGATGATAGAGTCTACAGTCAAGTGAAGGGACAAACAAGAGCAGACATGCCTTGAAACATTAAAAGAGTATAAGCCACAAAGTCATACCCTCATATCGAAAAATAAGTTGGTGATTGTAATGTGATTACAAGAAGGAGAAGTTAGACCCCGAAGTAATAGAAATATGTATGGGATAGAGAACAAGATAAACTAAACATGTATTAGGTACCGAATGATTTGATAATTGTAGGTATCATGAGAATTTCAAAGAATGCATTCCGACAATAAAAAGAATGGGCAACAGAAGAATAACCTTTAAAGGCCATTCAGGGAAAGGCTTCCCTAAAGCGAGCATTGTTGATAACTAATTTTGCCCTCATATTTTATAATGTATTCCATATGCTTTTAAAATATTATTTTTCACTTAAAAGGGTCATATAAGGATTTTCTATAACTTTTCAGAATTTTTAAGGGTTTTAAAATTGATTCTCTTGCACTCAAATTGTTCAAATATGTATTAATTATCCCATCAAACTATTTTTGGGGTGATTTAATCATCAAAATTTATTATTTATACCCACATGCATATTTTATAACATTTTACTTCATTTCATATAATTATATTTGTATTTTTGATCCATTTATACAATTTTACAATAATAGCCTATATTGGTATACATAATTACATTTTATTATATTATTTATGCCCAAATAGTATTTTTATAATGTTAAGATATTATTTTCAAACACTTTACTGCATAAATAATATTCTATTATTTGTTAATTACATTTATAAATTTTTTTGTATAAAATTTTGTGTATTTAAATTATGGCCAGTTTTAAAGTGAATTTCAGACCAAAAACAAGCCCAAAAAATTTGGCCTGCTCCATTTAATCTTCAGTAGCCCAAGACCAAACGATCCCTTCTATGTACCCGGTCAAGCCTACTTTTATGACCCGCCCCATCCCTCTTTAATCTTGGCCGTTGATCTCATAGATCAATGGCCCACAAATCATCTCACCTTTTAAATTCATCACACCCCTAACCCTAATGCTATTCTTCTGAGACGGTCGCCCCTAAATCTTCTCATCCTCTCCCCCCTCTCTATAGAAACCCTGGCAGTCTCCTCTCTTAATTCCCTCCCTTAATCCCAATGATAATGGGATTCCACAGCTTACCATATCTATGTTTCTCCGCTATTGGTCACAAGTTTATGGTATTACCTAGTACATGCCTATTTTTGGCAAGTACCAGGCCTTGAATCAAGTGCAATCATCTTCAATCTTCAAGATCTAAACGGTATTTCGTCTGAACAATTCATAGAAAGTTGATATGGGCCGATTCACCAAGATCGTTCTTAACGACCCGACCGGTCGTTTTACATTATCGGACCCGTTCCCCTAAATGAAACTTATCATAGCGAATTATTGTGATTTATGACTTGCAGGGGCGGATGGTCCGGGATTCAGAAGTGTTTAGATAAATATTGGAACACTTGGTTCCTTCAGGTTGGCCTTTAAGGCCAAGTTTGACTTCGGTCAATATTTTTAGTAAACGACCTTGGAATCAAGTTTCGACGGTTTTGGTAACTTTGTATGATGATTTCAGACTCGGGCATATGGTCGGAATCGGTTTCAGATCACCTGGGAGCATTTCGGCGCCCAATATTGAAATAAGAGTTCCTTAAGTTCCTATTTGTGGTTTGGGACGTGTTTTAATGTTATCGAGGTCCGAACAAAATTCTGAGATCGAGATTAGTTCCGTTATGTCATTTATGACTTGCCTACAAATTTTGGTGTCATTCCGAGTAGTATAGGTCGATTCAGCGCGTTGTTAGCAAAGTCTAGAAAACATGAAGTTCCTAAGTTTTGTTCTAGGGGTTTTGAGGTGTGATCATGAGTTTTAGCATTGTTTCGGGTGTTCCGAAGGCTCGAGAGAGTCCGTATTATGATTTGGGACTTGTTGGTATATTTGGACGGGGGCTCGGGTGGGCCTAGGTGCCTCTCGGGCACCAAACGAGGCCAAAAATCAGCTGAAGCAGTTGCTGGTACACCTGATCTAGTGTGACCCCATGTGTAGTTGCACAGTCACAGGTGCAAGACCGCTCCTGTGGTCCAAGCCTCGCAGGTGCGACCCCCAGGTGGGTTGCTCAGTTTTCGCAGATACAGGCTCCTTTCCGCAGGTGCGGATCCGCAGGAGCGGACTCCAGCCCGCAGGTGCGAGCGCAGGCCTTTGTCCCATTTTCCGCAGGTGTGAGCTATTGCTCGTAGGTGCGAGACCGCAAGTGCGGTCGTCGAGTCGCAGGTGCGGAAACCCCTGTAGGTAGAAAGGTATTTAAGTGCCGGATTATTTCATTCCCACACCATAGGCAATTTTCAGAGCATTGAAAAGAGCCCCACGACCCAACCACTGAAAGATAAGTAAATTCTATCCCAAGATTAGTTAATGCATGAATTCATAGTTGAATTTAATTACCTAATTAGTGAAGAATTAAGGAATTGGGTAGTAACCTAGGGCTTTCGATAATTTGAAAATTTACCCGTGAATTGGCTATGAAATCATACAAAAATCATATATTAATGATCCTTAGGTTGTGGGTGAGTCTTCTCTTCGAGAATTTTTGAAATCCGAGCATGCGGGCCAGGGGTTGGATTTTGGGATTTCTTCAAGAATGATGAATTTGACTAAATAGTAGGAGAATTCTATGCTTTGAGTATAATTTGATATACATTTATGTAACATTTGATTAGTTTCGAGTCCTTGGGTGAAGAGCTCGGAGTTTCGGGCGCATTCTTGACCCGGGGAGTAGGTTCGACGCGAGGTGAGTCTCATTTCTAGCCTTATAAGAGGGAATTGTTCCCATAGGTGATTACAAATGGTAGTTTGTCCTTATTTGCGGGGGCTGCGCACGTACAAAGTGATGAGAGTCCGTGCGTTGCAACTATCATGCCTTGTCGGGTATTTAGGACTCACAAGAATGCTTTATTTGTTGTATCTTTTATCTTGCATATGTATTAAGTAGTCTAGTATCCTCGAATCTCACATGTGAAGGCCAAAGGAGTTATGCTTTGAAGTTGACATTATTAAATTCTCACTCTGTTAGTATGTTCCCTGCTAAATTATCTAGAATCTCCTGCTAATCATGTATTTATACAGGATCCCGAGTCGCATGAATGATTCGCGAGCGGGGCAGATAGATTCATCTATGGTTCGGGCCATTCGACCCTTGGCAGTGCACATTTACTTTTCTCATCGTAAAGACCGTACGTTCATAGCTTGTTATATGTTTGGTAATTTATGAGAAGCCCTGTAATTGTAACTGCTCATTTCATGAAAGAAAGAAGGTTAAATAGGTATGCCATGGAACAGAATGTCATGAGGGTACTATAGATTGTTATTTAGTGCACATTTTCTTATTATTGTTTGTTACTGCTATTACTGATTAGCCTATACTTATTTCACATTGTCTGACCCTAGTAAGTATCACGTTAACCTCTCGTCACTACTTCTTCAAGGTTAGGCGGGATACTCACTGGGTACATATTTGTTTATGTACTCATACTACGCTTATGTACTTAATTGTACAGGTTCTGAGGCAGGTGCATCTGGCTATCCAACCGAAGCTTGACCCTGGGAGTATATTCTGGATCTGACTCCACAGTGAGCTGCTTCCCTTGGCAACCCTCAGCAGCACTATGGAGTTATCTTTGCTTATTTCTGTCTACTTCTTTCAGACAGTATAACAGTTTATATCACCTTTTGTATATTCTACTAGTTCGCCTGTAGACTTGTGACAGTAGTTCCTGGAACACATAGTAGACTTTATATTTTTGGGACTGTATATATTGGTTCATGATCCTTGTGGCTACATTTACTTAAGTTGGTTAATTTATCCGCTTCTACTTAAATGTTCTAAGCTTGAAATTTGGTAAGTGTGGGGATGATTTGTCGAATAAGGATAATTCACTAGTAAACAAACTGTTGGCTTGCCTGAACTCGGTGTTGGGCGCCATAACGACATGAGTTAGGATTTTGGGCCGTGAGAACATGGTATCAGAGCACTAGGTTTACGTAGGTCTAACAAGTCACGGGCACACCTAATAGAGTCCCGCGGATCGATACGGAGACGTCTGTACTTATCTTCGGAAGGCTATAGGGTGTTAGGAAACCTCTCTTTATTCATGATCTATCGTGCAGTTGATGGTTTACCAAATCTCATTCTTCTATTCTCTCACAAATGGTGAGGACGCGTACATCTGGCAGACGCCGGGGGGAGGGCACCGGCCCGAGGTAGGGGACGGGGGAGTCATAGAGCTATTCCAGTCGCATCACCAGGGGATCCTACTATATAGGAGCAGGGGGAGGTGGCCCCAGCGGGTCCTGCTCCAGTGGACTTCATGACTGCGCCAGGCTTCCAGGAGGTCATGGGCCGTATGATAAGATTTATGGACACTATGTCCCAGGCTGGTTTATTTCCAGCCGATCCTGCCACATCTCATGGAGAAGGGGGAACCCAGACCCCTATTTCCTAGGATGCAGGCCAGACATCAGCACTTCATCATACCCCGGGTACACAGCCTGTGAGTAGGGTCCAGCCTTTAGCAGCAGCACCTGAGCCCAGACCAGCTGTGGACGGCGATCTGCAGAAGTTATTGGACAGATGGACTCGATTACATCCTCCAGTTTTTGGGGCTGAGCGAGGCGAGTGTGAGCATGTGATTTTTCACCTACCAAAGGCCCCTACAAAATTCGATAAATAAATTAATTTCATAGGTTTTATTGATTATCAGTGATTAATTGTGAAAGATTGGTATTTTTCTGGGCATATACATAATTCATTGTTCAAAATTGCATCACTATTATCAAAGAATTGTAAAGTTATAATTAACTGAATAATTGACGAGCAATGTTTATTTAATGTAATGTATTTTAATAATTAACTACTAAAACTAATCATCTTTATTCATTAAATTATAGATTAATTAAGGATATAAAATTGGTCATTTTATTTTTGATTAATCCGTAAAATAGATGAAAAGTAGATCTAGATTAGTTATTATATTTTTGGATTATAACCTAAATTAGATTTAATTAGTTTAATTAATCAAAGGAAGTTGAAAAATCGGACCTGGGCCAAGAAGTACCCAGGCCCAATCCCCATATGCCCAAACAACCAGGCCCAAACCAAACCCTTAACCCGGCCTGCCCCCCATAAAAGCCAAACGACACCGTTTCGTCCCCCCATTAAACCCCAATCGTTGGATCATTTCGATCCAACGGTTCCGAACTCACCCCCCCTAAACTATATAAATGTCCTAACCTAACCCCATACCCCCCATTCCAATCAGAAACTAACCCAACCCCAACCCTAGCCGCCCTTACTCCCTTCATCTCTCTCAAACCCTGGCCGCCTTGAAACTCCACCGCCGTCCGACCACTAGAACGACCCCGATCAACCCCAAATCTTCACCCTACGATCCTCTCTTCCCCCTTAACCCCATCCCACTATCAACTTCCCCAAACAACCACCCAGTCAAGAGTAATTCCAGATCTAGGAACCCGGAAACCCTAGTTCTCCTATTTGGCCAATTCGAAGGTTTTTTAATGGCTCTAACCTACATGGATCGATAGATCTCATTGAAAGCTATTGATTTCTGTGGGTTTGAGTCATTGTTTCAAGCCCAACGGAGTCCGGCCGAGGTCCAGTGACCCCCAGATTTTCTGGCCAAAACGGTT
>ML412984.1:0-11731 GCA_005239525.1 Nicotiana knightiana | reverse complement strand
TGGACCATTCAAGGTGGTCGAAGTGTTTCCTTCTGGTGCTGTGGAAATTGCTGCTGAAGATGGATCTAACGCCTTCAAGGTCAATGGACAAAGATTGAAAATGTATGTGGGGGTGAATGAAACCAGTGAGCTGGCTGTGGTGCATCTTCTTGAACCTCAGAGGCTGAGCAAACTTTAATTGCGCTCATTCTGCGTCGTGCCACGGCGGTAAATCAGGCGCTTCATGGAAGGCAACCCATTGATTGTTGTACTTGTCGTGCCGCGACATTAAATCAAGCGCTGGTTGGGAGGAAACCTAACACATATAGTGTTATTGTATAAATTACTAACATATGCAGGTGTGCAAGAAAAAGGGTGAACACAGAACCACAAGAAAGAGGAAAACAAAAAAAAAAAGTTATGTTGACGTCTGGACTAGCGCGCCCGCGCTAAGCTAGAGCTAAGGTCTCGCTAGTCAGGTTTTACACTGCCTCACTTATATCGCCACTAGTGCAGTCACGCTAGAGGTCGCGCTAGTGGGGTTTCCCACTGTCTCTCAACCTCTGGACTAGCGCGCCCGCGCTAAGGTCGCGCTAGACCGTCTCGACACAGGTAAGTTTCGGGTAAGTTTTTTTTTTTTTGTTATTTTCTTGTAGTAATTTCCCAACCATTCAATTACTTCCCCCCAACCGACACAACCCTATTATCCCTCATTCTCTCAATAAAAATACACCCTCCCATAAACCCTTTCACTTCTTCTTCTTCTTTTCCTCTTCAATTTTCCTCCCTAAAAGAAGGCAAACCCACTCAAGCACTCCCATCTCTAAGCATTCTTCAACCCTCATTACTCCATCTCCATCCTTCAACCTTACAGGTATGTACTTCTCACCTTAATTTTTTTTTATTTTTGTAACTTTGTTTTCCTTTTCCATTATGTACACAACTTGTAGCTTTTTTTTTTTTTTAATTATTGGTAGCCATAATGGGTAGTAGTTGTTGTTATGAAAATAGATGACATAGGGAGTGTGGGATGTTGTGAGTATATTTGGGTTATTGTGGTGGTGCTTCATGTCCATTATTTTGGTGCTTAGGGTTTTAAATTGTTAACGCTCACCATATGTTTGTAAAAAGACCCCAATAGAGGGAAATAATGTGACCAATTTGTGGTGAAATCTGAGTAACCACAGTTGGGTCACCCTGTTGTACTGAGCTAATACTATGCTAATTGTAGATACAATGCCACCACGCAAGCGTCAATCCACAGGCGCCTCTTCAAGTCGTTCAGCAAGGACCTCCACCGGAGGAAGGCCCCGAAAATCAGTAGACTCAAAGCCTTTCAACAACCACAAGTTTGTCTCAGCGAATGCGCAGGACAGATTCGCTAAAAAAGAGGATAAGACAGTTATACCTGAGCAGGCCATGGACTCTGAAGCCATCAGGATGAATTGCCCAAGAATGTACGAAGTGTTGATGCAGCGCCGCATAGACATTTTATTTTAGGATCTTGATGAGGCAAATGCCATGATTGTCAGGGAATTTTATACCAACGCTTCGAAGCATGAAAACTATGTTGTAACAGTGCGGAGAAGGCCGGTTAATGCCTCAATGGAGCACATACGGACAATGTACAGGCTACTTCCACCAGCAGCTGGTTACGTAGACGCCTACCAGACCTACAGCGGAAAAATGACTCCTTGGGATACGTTTAACCCGACCATCTATCGATCGGGCATTGCATTGAAGTGGTATAAGTATGGACACAAATTCCACTCCTCGGCCCTTAAGTTTGAGGCCAAATGCTGGTTGTACCTGATTAATAGTCGACTATTGCCATCCAAGAACACTTCGGAGGTGAACATTCCTCGAGCATGTTTGATTTGGCGCTTCATGGTAGATGCGTCGTTCGATGTGGCACAGTTAATTCATGAGGAGATGTTTGTCCGCATGAAGGTCCAAAGGTATGGGTTCTTCTACCCATCGCTTGTCACTCGATTGTGCGCTGCGGCTAGGGTGCCAGGCGACTTTGCTGTCGATGGCGGGGTGACTGAGGTGCACCTTTTCAAAGCTGAAAGAGTTACTACGGGAAAGGAGGTAATGGCGGCCGATGAGGAATTAGTGGGGCATGAATCTGAGGAAGATGAAGCAGAGGAGGAGCATCACCAGGGAGGTGCGAAGACTGAGCACATGGAGGAGGAGCAAGTTGTGGACGTTGGAGGCCCGTCTAGGGCCCGTCAGGGCCAGCGGTTGGATCACCTGGAGCACGACATGGCTGGGTTGAGAACCTCAGTAACTGAACTGGGGACCCGAGTTGATGAGTTGGCCACCCAACAAAAGAAGTCTGAGAAGAAGATTATGGTCTGGCTACGCGCCCTGGGTCGTGCTTGCAACGTCAACCCAGGCACCGTCTTCGATCAAGATTGAGCTGCCAGGGAAGTCCCTTTACCTTACTCTGTCTTTTCATTGTCCATAAGGACATGTCCTCGTTTTAAGTGTGGGGTGGGGGATGGTTTCCCTGGTGTATTGTATGTTGTATAAGTTATGAATTATTTGCTTTAGTTTGTATTGGTTAACTTGATTGAATTGCAGTTTTGTTTTATGTTTTTTTTCTGTAGTCTATTTTAGTTGTTGTTAGTAATAGTAATCAAGTCGTCTTGGTCCGACGACGGATCCCTTCGGCGGGGGTTCTTGAGGGTCCAAGTCAAAAAAAATTCAGAAAATTTAGTGGACTCCTCCTGATGACGGATTTCATAGGAAGTTTTCTCGAGGGAGGTCAGTCTGAAGAAAACACCAAAAAGAATTTTTTTTATTTTCTTTGTAGGTAGTGTAGTAACTCCCTCTTGGTTTTTCTTTTGACCGCGGTTCTTTTACAAGGGTTTAGCTTGAACCGGGTATAGCTAGCTTTTTTTTTTTAATTGTAGGAATCTTTGGGCAAGGTGCTGAATGATAAAATGCTACCCTTAGTGTGTTACACCCAAACACCGTGAATCCTAGAGTGTGACGCTTAGGTTCACCTGTTGACTCTTGTAGAATGCCTTAATGGTGCATGTTGTAACTAACTTGAATGCTTAATGGAGTGTTTTGATGAACCAATTTGGATTGAATTATGTGCCATGTGTGTGTGAGGTGTTTTGCATCTATTCTATGTCTGCATTTGGTACCTAGAACTTGCCCAGTGTGTGTACAAATCAAAATAGAAGTTTGTTTCGTCTTAGAAGGGATATAGACGTTTCTTTGTTAAGCCAGACACAAATATATACCCACCTCAATATAATTAACCATAGTCAACCCTTTTGAGCTTATAAGCTTGTTTCTTTGATAACCACATTATGAACCATAACCAATTGTTTGAATAGCCTGTTTGTTTGAACCTGGT
Source organism: Nicotiana knightiana (assembly GCA_005239525.1). Lineage (NCBI taxonomy): Eukaryota > Viridiplantae > Streptophyta > Magnoliopsida > Solanales > Solanaceae > Nicotiana > Nicotiana knightiana. Next base: position 8,379 of record ML412984.1, on the reverse strand, counting down.
ATTTCCCACGAGCACTTGAATTGTTAGCAGATATGTAAAAGTCAAAGTGTTGGGTGGTGGTTTGATCTGTAAGGAAAATCAAGAAATAGAATGAAAAATGCAAAAGTGAAGGCCACTTAGAAAAAAAACAAAAGAAAGAAATAGGACAATAAATACATGTAGTCCTTGATAATTAGTGGCATGGGGTAATTATGAAGTAAAGCAGCGTGAAAGTTCTGGCCAAGCATGAAAACAGGCTGAATGTTAATGTAATTTTAGTAAAAGTGCTTAGGGAGGTTATTCACTATACCCAAAATGTATCATACCCGTCCCGCAGCCTACATTACAACCAAATAAAGACCTATTGATCTTAGACTGAATGAACTCAATTAGTGGAGTATTACATTACGGGCAAGTCTATGGCATATCTGTGTGACATATGAATGTTCTTATTGAGAGTGAGTGAATTCTTTCGATTAAAAGTTCCTGTTACTTTGATTATTATCTTTTATGGAACTACTCTCAATTGTGTGAAGTGAGGGCATATGATTTATGAAAAAAGGTAAGTCTTGACCTCTTTGTAGAGTATTTCGAGGAAGAAAGATTATAGCAGGGCATGTGAGAGTCATTGCTTGAGGCATAGATGTTACACTGCTAGATGCAGTGCTTGTAAAGCGTTTGTGGTGTGACACCGTAGGGGAGTGTTTGATGTAAAGAAACCTTGTAGGATATAGTGGATTGCTCGAAGTCTAGCAATGATTTAAGTGTGGGGGTGTTGATAATAGGCTGAATTCATATAGTTTAACATATATTTATACTCTAACTTAATGAGGTTTCAAGGTCTTAAGTGAGTTAAATGATGATAAATAGGATCTAATGGTGGTGATTGTTGTGTTTCACATGAGTACAATAAGCTATTGAGGACTTATGACGGTGATCCGGACGAATTTGAACAATAACAGACCATGGGGTAACTCCGAAGTGATTTGAAGGCTGGAAATTTGTCAAGACAGTAGGAAACCCCATTAGCGCGGGCATTAGCGCAAGACTAGTGCACCTGCGCTAGTCCAGTGATCTTCGGGGCAGTGCTAAACCCTATTAGCGCGGGCTGTAGCGCGAGACTAGCGCGCCCGCGCTAGTCCTGACGGGAAAAATACGTCGAGAAGGGTAATTTTGGGAGTTTGGGGCCAATACACTTAACCTATAAAAGGTTCAATTCACCCAAAGGAGCAGATTATCTAGGTTTAGAGTTTAGAATAAGAAAAAGCAAGGGCAAGAGGCAAGGAGAGCAATTGGGCATCAATTCATATCTCCTTCTCTTGCAATTTTTATCCTTGTCATGAATTCTTTTGTAGTTTTCATTATTGTTATGAGTAGCTAATTGTTTTAATCTAAGATTTTGGTGGAACCCGTTGGGGAATGACGTTATTGTGATATTAATATAGTTTTGATTGGTTGTTAATCTCTATTTGTTCAACTACGTTCTTGTTGTAGTTAATTGATTGANGAGATTTATGGTAGTTGGAGTGTTCATGATTGACAGAGACAACTAAATCAAACTATAGGAAGTATCCAAGAAAGAAGTTCACCAACGGGGGAAACCATAACCTTAGACCTTTTTCGCATCTGTTTACACCTCAATATTAGTCTCAATATTAGTTATATTTTAGTTTATTTAATTTCATTCAGTCGTAGTAGTAAAAATACTGAAAAGTGATATTCATAATATTTGGGAACTTGATTATTGAGAATCAGAGTAGTCTAACAACAACAATTGATAGGTTAATTTTCTGTGGGATTCGACTCTGGGTTAAATACTCAGATATATTTGCAACGCCCGTTTAGTCTTTTTATAAGACATAGTTGAGCGGAATCAGGGGGTGGGGGCAGTGGGGAGGAGGTTGGCGCATGGGGGGTGAGTGGTAACAAAAAAAAAATTTGGAGAGAGGACATGGGGTGGGGTTAGGTGGGTGGGTGTGGGGGTGGGGTTGGTTGGTGAGGGTAAGGAATATGGTAGGGAAGGTTGAGAAGGAGTTTTGGAAATATTTTCTCTTCTTTTGATAAGGAAAATATTTTACTCCAATTGAAAGAAAATGAGTTGATAAGAAAAATATTTTCCAAAACATTTACACCAACCAAACATGGAAAAATTAGAAAATATTTTTCGAAAAATATTTTCCTTCATATCAAACACACCCTTTATCTCTCAACCCTAGAAGCGATCTTCTTTCCTCACTACAACAATACCATCTCTTCATTCATCAATGAGGAAGCCAAAATCTCAGGCGATAGCCACTTAGCTCTATTGATAACAGCAAGAAGAATGGCCACCAACATGTTCACTTCGAATCCCCGGTCGACCCTTGTCTGCCCACCAATACGTCAATTGATCATTAGATGAAAAGATGTGCTTGAAAGTGTTATGTGTCTGACTTGTTAAATATTTGATGAACCGATCATTATATCTCATCAATGAGCGTACAACCTTTTTTTTCTTGAGACTGTCATTTTATGACAATTTAACTATGTGGAGCGGAGATACGATTGGCAAGTTAGGGGTGTACAAATCGAATTGAAAAATTACACCAAATTGAAAAGTCAAATCAAATCGATTAAAAATTTCGATCAGATTTGGTTTGATTTGGTTTGGTATTGAGTAAGAAAATTCGAACCACACCGACATATAAATATATACAATTTTTATATATACTTTTAAGATTTTTCATAAAACTTTCTTTAAAACATATCTAGAAATATTTGTGATTCTCTCATGGAATGTAACATTCAGTTCAATATGAAATGCTATATTTTTATTAGCTTTAAATAGTGAGTTGCGTGATCACTTTTTTATCTAGTGTTAGTGAAATGTGTCAATCTCTTTGTTCTTCCATATTCATATGTCAAGATCTATTAAATTCTTCTATGTTTTTTCGAATTTGAAGTGGTATTATTATAATTTAAAATTAAATAGAGTATGTATCATATTGAATTTTATGTTTAATTATTAAATTCAGTTAACCTTGAAAGTGTATATCAACAAAAAATTATTGTCGAGTAAACAAATAACTATCACATGTTACTAAGAAAATTCTACCATAAGAATATTTTAATAGATCATATGTTTGTCAACTTTTTTAATTTTTACTAAATATATATTTACTTATCAAAAATTTAACAAAGTAGGATTGAAATAATATTCACATAATAAAGAAAATCCAAAAAATTCGACAAAACTGAACCAATCCAAACTGTTATAGTTGGTCTGGTTTGGTTTTGATAAAAATCGAACTAACCTGATCCATGTGCACCCGTATCGGCAAGTAATATTTGGTCCTTTGACTAAATTATACCCTTTCCCTCGCATTTATGACATACTTGCTTTATCGGCGCCTTCCTGAGATTTCTTGGAAGGGCGACATAAGGCTAAGTAACCGATGTTCGTGTAGTTACTATCTGCCAATTGGGGTCCATTCCGTATGCTAGACGAGATTGTCAGTGTTGTACAGGAAAATCAATGTCAAGAGCAATTGAGAGAACAGAAAAGAGAATTGAGAATGAGAGAGATTGATTGCATTAATGAAAGCTATTACGGAAAAGCAACACGGTGTCGGAAGAGACACCAGTACAGAGAATTGTTTGCTTGCTTGATCCACCCCTAATATTACTTGAAAAAAATAAATCAAAGTTACAGGACTTGACATAACTAGGCTAGAGAGACATAATGAAAATACATGAAATAAAAGTACTATATATTTACAATAGAAATGACTTAGATTCCTACAAAGCAGAAACAGGTTCGTTGGCAGCAGTCTTGTCTTTAGTATCAGAGTCTGCGCACGCGGTGTTGTTGGCATCTGCATGTGGCTAGGCGCCGGCGAGAGTTATTGGTGGGGCGACATCGACATAGGCGCGCTTGTTACTTGGCGCGGCCAAGACCACGGGGCCATCCGTGGCGATAGGCGTTGGGAGGCTTGCCAGGACACCAGTTGAGCAGCATCCAGAAGCTTCACCCAATTCTTCTACGATCCGGTAACAAAATGGTTGAGATATTCCTCCAGCATTCTATTAAACCGCTCCGTCTGACTATCAGATTGCGGATGAAAACTTGAACTATGGCTCAATTTGGACCCGAAGCATTTAAAGAGCTGAGTCCAGACGTTGTTAGTGAAGCGAGAGTCGTGATCACTAACGATGTCTTTAGATAGACCCCAATATTTGATAACAAGAGAGAAGAAGAGTTGAACTGCATCTTCTGCTGATATATATTATGGGACAGCTATAAGTGTAGCATACTTGGACAACCAATATAGTTGTAAGATCTCCGACCTTGAACAATCCAATGATGAAATCCAGTGAAACCATTTCCCAGGGTCTATTTGGAACAGGCAATGACTCCAATAGTCGTGCTTGTATAAAAAATAATATATTTTTATATTTAAAAATAATTTAACTTTAAGTATTTATTTTAGCCTTAATGAAAAACTTTTAAACTTTAAGCTTCTAATATTTGAAACTTTTAAACTTTGTCTCAGTCAAATCATGTCACAGATGAAGTATTAATCTCACAATTTGTCACAACCAAAGTTTTCAACAGAGAGTGACTTAATTTCTTTACGAATCTTTTATAAGGTAGTCTAGGAAAAAAGAATACTATCAAGAACCTCATTATCTGCATATATATCATTTACCTCATTCCTTTTTTTAACGCAATTCCACCAACCAAAAGACATCGCCCAGCTGTTCTTAGAAGAAAACAGATCTTTCCAAACTAGGAATCAAAGCAGAGGAAATGAAAACATTCACTGTTGATTTAGTCCATGAATCAGATTAACTCAAAGGAAAGATAGATGTCCTGTTCAATCCATTTTCATTTAATGACAGCGATTTGTTACTAAGGCATATCATATAGTACCTCTATAATAACAATCTCATTAAGAAATAGTAGCAAATAAGTTATAAGATATATTTTGTGTTCTGCAAAAGTCTGACTCATTCACAGTCAAATGTACAATTGTAACTGCACTAGCCAGTCACAAAACTCTCTTTCCCTAATTATATATATATACACGCGACTGAAAGAAAAAAAAACAGATATACACATGTGATTTCTATACAAGATTTTGTTATAAGATGAGTTATACCTAGCTAGAACTTAAATTAAGGACCCCAACAGCTTAAGTACATGACAGTCCGAAGAGACTCTTCAGCTTGTTTAATTTTCTCAGACTTAGCTGCTTTGAGAGCACCAGAGAACTTCCTCGTCTGCCTTGAAGATGTACCACCACATGAAGAAGAGTCCTTGATAGTCTTTATTCCACTGTCACCCCGTCTTGTTGCTTGATCCTTCACCCCCTGAATCATCCTCATCACAGCTTGCTGCAACGCCGTCACTCTACTCATGTACATACCTGTCAATCTTTCAAAAGTTTTTGTTTTGGGGAATTTCCTTTTGCAATAAGAACAGAGGAAAGGTTGTACATATATAGAGGAAAAAGTTTTAGTAGATTTGTTCGATGGATTTTGGGAATCTGTTGACTAGACAAAATAACCGGCTGTAAAGGATGGTAACCGGCGGAATTTGCGTACGGAACCGGGGTCTGTTTGTCTTTGGTTCAGCGTGCAACCGACACATGTCCGTTTAGCATTAAGATTTGGGCTCTCATCAATCCGTTGCTGACGTAGCATTTGGGAGAACATTAACAGCAGAGCAGAGTTGATAATGATGCCACGGAAATGGTAGGATATTGTCAAACCGGCTTTTATTATTTTGTGGATCAACGGTTATTTTATGATTTTGCCCTGAGGAACGTTTCGTCACTTATATCCAACGGTTTGTATGATAGAATCATAGTACGAACTTGTGCCAGTATTACGTGGAATTAAACCTCTCTCGTACTTATCTCAGATCAAAACAAAATACTTGGAGAAATTCTCTTCTTATATATCGTCTATGCACGGTGTAGAATCTTCTACACAGTATACACGTACGAAGAAAAGAATAATCAAAATCTTTAAACAAAGTTGCAATCTCGTAATGTGATATTGTACTGAATTTAAATATACGCAATTAGTATAAAATGTTGTTACTCTATCAAGTTATTCTTATATATTCTATCAAACAACATTTCTTATTTACAATAATACAAATTCATATCTTAAGAAGACGGGGAAATGGCCATTTTTGTCCCTGTGTTATTACCTAGCTGTGCTTTTAGTCCCTGTAATATTTGACTCAACACATCTAACCTTTAATTAATCGAAGTGAGTGATATTAGTCATTATACTCGTGAACAACTAATTTTTTACCACACTCAAATATTATACTATTTTAGTAAAAATATTCCTATTAGGCCTAATATTAATGTTTTAAACTTTTATCTTACACTTAGTAAATTTTATTTAATTAAAATAAATAAATAAATAATAATAATACTCACATTCTTAAAGTATATATATATATGAAAATTTTTTTTTATTAGAATTTAATAAGTAAACTAGNGAAGATTTTTAGTCACAATGTTTAGCTTCTCTAAAATATAGAGCATTCTTGAAGGTTTGGTTTTGTAATTAAAATAAGTTGTTGTGTAGTTGATCTTTGAGGTTTAGAAACTAAAAAGCTAATATCATGTATGAGTTAATCTTATTAATTTCATAAGGCTCTGTATTATTAAATAGGAGATTAATTTGGTTATTCAATTGGTGAGATTATATAAAGTCTAAGAGTTTCTGCGTATATATGAATATGAGGGCTTTTATTTGGCACATTCAACATAATTTCACGCTCAATCCCCGCGACATATTGATCGAGTTTGCGTAGAACTTTTTTTTTCTTTTTGGGATTTGGATGTTGCTTCCTTTGAGATAATTTGCATAAACTTGATCAATAAGAATCTTATTTCTTATCTTCATATATTGACTTTCCTCTAATAAATGTAATTTCATTAGTTTGTCAGATTATTATCAGAATTGCATTAGAGTGATGTTAACCATTTTGATTCAGTTCAGGGACATATATATTATTTATTTCACCATAAGAAAAAAAAATAGTTAAAGAATTCCATAAGTTTTCTTTTATTTTCTTCATTCTAAGAAACTCTACTACTTTGCTTCCCAGTGCTTCTATGTGCGTTAGAAATTTTTTTTTAATATAGTATAAAGGTATGATTTCGGCTTTGCTCTAACAATAGGCAAGTCTGCAGAATCAACTTAATGAAATTTTCTATGGCTTCTCTCAAAGCTTTAATTCACCTTTTGCTTTAAATAATAATTATAAATATGTTTTTTTTTTAAAGTAGTTTGAATATTTTCTTATATTGCCGATGATGTTGCATTACTGGGAAGTTATTAGTAGTTAGGTTGTATGGATTTAAAGTAAAAAACCAAATAGTGGGTCAATATATATATATATATATATAAATAATAAAAAAAATCTACGCTCAAAGTTATGAAGCTATAAGGTGGCTCATTTATTTTTTTTTTTCGTAAAAATGAATATTATTCATTAACTCCAAAAATATTAAGCCAAATAATAAGAATATACAATTAAATGTCTTGAATATTACAGAGACAAAATAATTAATATTCTAAATACGCTATTAACCCATGTGTTCATACCCGGACCTTGGGTTGATATGCTTAAATAATAAAAGGATCATGTGCGCATTCCGCGTCTCGATGCCTTTAGATTTAAAATAATTATGTTATAACCATGTGTATATTCCGTTCCTTGGTTTAACATTTAATTTCAAAGAAGTACCTTGTGTGCGTTCCGCATCTTGGTAAACACAATTAATAAAATATAATAATTAATTAAGCGGTAATAAATAAGCCATGATCAATAAAATACAAGAATAGATAAAAAATTAATTTAAGCCTTACATGAGTCAATAAAGCAACCATGCTAGAACCACGGGACTCGAGGGGTGCCTTACACCTTCCCCTCGGTCAACAGAATTCCTTACTCAGTCTTCTGTTTTCGTAGACCATGAAATAAGAGTCAAACCTTCCGTTTGAAAGGGGATTCAAATAAAAGGTGACTTGGAACACCAAAACTCAATTTCAAGTGGCGACTCCAAATAATAAATAATCCCTTTGGNTTGCTTTTATCATGTTTTGAATATTATTGTGTTTGGAAGCCTAATGTGCTATTTGTTGCTTATTTACCGCTTTAATATTTATTTGAATTTGATATAAACTGTATCCTCTCTCGCACCCCTCTGAGTCTTCTTATAGGTAGCTATGTTGTGTTAGCCTACTAGCATCACAAATATTTCTGTCTTAAGATAAAGCCAGTTAGCCTATCAGCTTCTGGTGAATGATTTATTCACACATGATTAAGCGGGAGAGCTGTTAGCTAGCCAGTGCTGTTCTACTACTGGTGATGCTTGACGCTCCTCGGCT
>MDKJ01102972.1:0-57113 GCA_005239525.1 Nicotiana knightiana | reverse complement strand
ATATATGTTTATAGTATCCAACATATAATTCCATTCATTAACGTCATGTGTATATTGATATCGACCATATAATTACGTTTACTATGGTTCTGCTTGTTAATTGACACCAGTAGTTATATTTGGGATATAATTAGTAATTTAATTATGAAATATAAATAATAAGTAGATATTTATACTAGTTAATTACATTGTTGCGCTTTAATATGTTTACATTGAATGTCTATATATGTTTATAGTATCCAACATATAATTCCATTCATTAAGGTCATGCGTATATTGATAGCGACCATATAATTACGTTTACTATGGTTCCGCTAGTTAATTGACAACAATAGTTATATTTGGGATATAATTAGCAATTTAATTATGAAATATAAATAATAAGTAAATATTGATACTAGTTAATTACATTGTTGCGTTTTAAATATGGTTACCTTGAACGTCTATATATGTTTATAGTATCCAACATATAATTTCATTCATTAAGGTCATGCGTATATTATATCAAACATATAATTACGTTTACTATGGTTCCGCTAGTTAATTGACAACAATAGTTATATTTGGGATATAACTAGCAATTTAATAATGAAATATAAATAATAATTAGATATTGATACTAGTTAATTATATTGGTGCGCTTTAAATATGCTTACATTGAACGTCTATATATGTTTATAGTATCCAACATATAATTCCATTCATTAAGGTCATGCGTATATTGATATTGACCATATAATTACGTTTACTATGGTTCCGCTAGTTAAGTGACAACAATAGTTATATTTGGGATATAATTAGTAATTTAATTATGAAATATAAATAATAAGTAGATATTGATACTAGTTAATTAAATCTTTGCGCTTTAAATATGGCTACATTGAACGTCTATATATGTTTATAGTATCCAACATATAATTTCATTCATTAAGGTCATGCGTATATTGATATTGACCATATAATTACGTTTACTATGGTTCCGCTAGTTAATTGACAACAATAGTTATATTTGGGATATAATTAGCAATTTAATTATGAAATATAAATAATAAGTAGATATTGATACTAGTTAATTACATTGTTGCGCTTTAAATATGGTTACATTGAACGTCTATATATGTTTATAGTATCCAACATATAATTTCATTCATTAAGGTCATACGTATATTGATAGCGACCATATAATTACGTTTACTATGGTTCCACTAGTTAATTGACACCAATAGTTATATTTGGGATATAATTAGTAATTTAATTATGAAATATAAATAATAAGTAGATATTGATACTAGTTAATTACATTGTTGCGCTTTATATATAGTTACATTGAACGTCTATATATGTATATAGTATCCAACATATAATTTCATTCATTAAGGTCATACGTATATTGATGGCGACCATATGATTACGTTTACTATGGTTCCACTAGTTAATTGACACCAATAGTTATATTTGGAATATAATTAGCAATTTAATTATGAAATATAAATAATAAGTAGATATTTATACTAGTTAATTACATGTTGCGCTTTATATATAGTTACATTGAATGTCTATATATGTATATAGTATCCAACATATAATTTTATTCATTAAGGTCATACGTATATTGATAGCGACCATATAATTACGTTTACTATGGCTTTCACCAGTTAATTGCCACCAATAGTTATATTTGGGATATAATTAGCAATTTAATTATGAAATATAAATCTGAAGAAAGGGAGTGTTCTTCTGATGAAATCGACAACAATCTGAAGAAAGGGAGTGTTCTTCTTTTTTAACTTGTAGAGGCTACATCAAGTGCTGTGATATTCGTTGTTGAAGTGCTAGGATAGGAACATCTAATGCTTAGGTTTTTCATGTAGTGACCGTGTTCTACCCTTGTCGTTAAAATATTTGTGGATTAATATGATTTTCTTATAATATTGTTTGTTATTTTTCCTTGTATTATTGTTATAATTATTATTTTAAGGAGAGTGTGTCACGACCCCAAAACACCCGGTCGTGATGGCTCCTGTCGTGAAATCAGGTAAGCCACACATTTTATTTATTAAAAGTTATTTTCAGGAAAATCACCACATTTACAAAAAGAGTCTCGCTTTTATAAAGCATCTAAGATTTGGACATCATTAATAACGTGAATAAAAGAACCCCAATCCCAGATCTAGTGTCACCGAGTCATGAGCTACTACAACATAAGAATGTCAAAATATAAACTAGACAACATAGTCTGAAGTAATGAAAGTGCAACATGAAGATAGAGAAGGAGAAGGCGAGGCTTCGATCGCCGGCTGCTACCTCGACGACTCCGAAAGAAACTTTGACAGCCTCTCAGCAACCACTATTGGGTCTCGGTGTACCTGGATTTGCACACGAGGTGCAGGGGGTAACGTGAGTACACCAACTCAGAAGTAACTAACCCAAACTATGGGCTGAGAGGTAGTGACGGACTAAACCTCAATAATTAGAATCATCAGCGTACAAAATTTAGGCATGCTCACAGTTTATCAGAAAATAACAACAGAATCTGCTAGATATATCTCAATATGCTCTACATGCCAACATGTCACAGTGTGAAAATGCACATAGTGCTCACAACCCTCCCACATAAATCTACCCAGTACTATATATGGCTCTCAGGCCAAGGGAAGTCCCATCCCGGAATATGCATAAACACCGGTGACAGTAGTAACTCAGTACTGAGGAAAAGGCCAGTCCAGCCCCACGGAGAAGATCCATCTCCGGAACACAACACTCGGACAAAATCTATGTCCATGTAAGATCCATCCCGCACATGTCATCAGCTTCGGACAAGATCCATGTCCAGGGAAGATCCTTCCCTCAATATCATCAGCTTCAGACAAGATCCATGTCCAGAGAAGATCCATCCCTCAATATCAATGCGCTCACTAGGGGTCTAAAGACTCTGAAGGGGCCCTATTGGCCGAAGCGCTATATCAAGCCAACAAAGGCGTGATTAAAGTATCGCTGCGGTGTGCAGTCCGATCTCATAACTGTCTCAACAACAGGCTCTCAGCCTCACTCAGTCATTACTCTCTAGTCTCACTCATATGGCTCACAGATGTATAAATCAACCCAAAACAATGATAAATATGCATATAATTAACAATTACTGAGACTGAGGCATGAAATGATATGCTATAACAGGACTGAGTATATGAAATCAAATAATCACAAAATGAGACAGTAATATACGACCACTCGGGTGTCAGAATTTTCGGCGTGAAGCCTTAGAATTTATACTTAACATGATTTCTAACATGTTCACATTTACCACATCATAGAAGTGCGGATATCAATCTGTAATAGCTACTAGGCGGTGCCATGGGATGGGCCAAGCCATAAATCACTCGCTGCACGCCCGTCACTTGGCATGTGCGTCACCTCAGTTATAGTCATATATCATATCGTTCGGGGTTTCGAACCCTCAGAACCAAGTTTGGAAACGTAACTGTAACTACCCGGTTGGTCATTCGGTGAGATTAGCCCCGTTTCCCCTGTTTCAGATTTATCACGTGTTAATTAACCTAATTTTTATGTGTTGGGTAGGTTGGTTCGAGTTCGGAGTGGTCGTGGTGAGAATTGGGATACTTAGTCTCTTAAATTGGCATAATAGATGGAAACGTCAACAGGGAGTTGACTTATTGGTAAACGACCTCAGAACATGGATTTTATGGTTCAGATAGCTTCGTTAGGTGATTTGGGACTTAGGAGTATGTTCAGAATGTGGTTTTGATGTCCGGAGTAAAATTAGGCTTGAATTGGCGAAATTGAGTTTTTGGCGATTTCCGATCGGTAGTGAAAAATTAGCTATGGGGGTCGGAATAGAATCTCAGAAGTTGGAGCAGGTTCGTAGGGTCATATTGGATATGTGTGCAAAGTTTCAGGTCATTTGAATGAGTTTTGGTTAGTTTCGGCATCGTAGATGATTTTCAGAAGTTTTAGGATTCTTAGGCTTGAATTATGTGTCGAATTCATGTTTCGATGTTATTTTGGTGTTCCGGGAATTCGATTAAGTCTGGATAATCATTTATGACTTGTTTGTATTTTTTGTTGGGGTCCCGAGGGGCTCGGGTTGATTTCGGATGGCCCTCGGGGACTTTGAAGTGGGAAAATGCAGCTGAACTGCTGCTGGTGTTGCCCCAGAAGTGTTTCCGGCAGCCTTCTTTTCTTATTGATTGAATTCAGGTAGAGAGAGGAATGTGTGGCCGCACCTGCGGATGGTTGAGCGCAGGTGCGAGAGCCGTATGTGCGAGAATGGGGCACAGGTGCGGATTCTGGTGGGCTGGAGGAGTTCCGCAGGTGCAAGGGTTTTACCGCACCTGCGAAGCCGCAGATGCGGAACTTTGAGCGCAGGTGCGGAGGTTTGGTTTTTGAGTGGAGTCGGCAGGTGCGCACCTGGGACTGCAGGTGCAGGTCCGCAGGTGTGCTTAAATGATGGCAGTTGCGCGACCTCTGGACATGAGAGTATAAATACCAGCCTTCACGATTTTGAGCCATTTCTTCAATATTTTCATCCTGGATTAAGATTTGGGAGAGGGTTTTGAAGTAGGAAATCTAGAGGACTTCGTTGAGGTAATATATTTGAACTAAAACTCCTTTCCATGTGATTTTTCGACTGAAATAAGGTGAAATTAAGGGAAACATCAGTGTGTAAATTGGGGGTTAGGGCATGGAAAATTGGAGACTTTAATTGAGAAATTGAAGGGTCATTTGTGGTTAGATTTTGATATATGTCATATGGGTAGAATCGTGGAAGGATAAGGATTCTAGTTTTGTGATTTTTATCGGATTCCGAGACGTGGGCTTGGGGGTCAGGTTTGACCAATTTCAGAATTTGTGCATAATTTTGATAATTTTCGAATGGGTTTCGTCTCCCTAGCATATATTGATGATATTAATCTGGTTTTGGTTAGATTTGGAGCATTCGGGAGCCGATTCGAGAGGCAAGAGCATCGCAGAGTATTTTTTGGGCCGGTTTGAGGTAAGTAATGACTGTAAATCTTGTCCTGAGGGTATGAAACCCCGGACTTAGTATTTTCTCACTATTTTTGAGTGGTGCACATGCTAGATGACGAGTGTGTGGCACGCACTGTTAGGGGATCGTGACCTGGTCCATCCCGTGGCAACAATTAAGTTGCGTATTTGATTTTAAATCATATGATATTTCATGTTTTAGGATTATTACCATATTTTGGGTTGTATGCTATGTTTGAGGCATTGCGCCGACCTGTTTGGACCCCTTGGGGGCTATTTACTACTATTCATCTCTGTGTTTATTCATGATTTACACTCAGTCATATTATGTTTAACTGATTTCAAAACTCAGCCTTATTAACACTATTTTGAGATATAAAATGATGTTTTTGGGTCGAGTACCCCGTTTTACTGATAGCCCGAGTGGCTTTTTGAGAGATTTTGACTGAGTGAGGCCGAGGGCCTTTGTTGTGAGATATTATGGGATCGGGCTGCACGCCGCAGCATGTTACACTGTTTATGATGACTGAGTGAGGCCAGGGGCCTGATTTGTGAGGATATGATATGGGATCGGGCTGCACACCACATCATGTTATTGATAGGCCGAGTGCTAGAGTGATTATGTCACGAGATGGCTTGATATTAGCGCTTGGGCTGTAGGAGGCCCTCCGGAGTCTGTACACCCCCAGTGAGCGCAGGTACCTACTAAGTATGAGTGCCGAGTGAAGAGTGATTGGGAGGCATGAGTGACTGTGAGGTTGCCCGAGAGGCTGATACGAGTGGTTGTGAGGCATGCTGAGTGACTTATTTCGAGTGATGTTATGCCCGAGAGGCGGTCTATTATTCATGTTTTTGCCCGAGTGGCTACTTATGATTCATTTCATTTTACACTAAACTTCTTGGACATTTTTCTGAAATAGTTGGAAATTACACTTTTCCAAGGATTTTTACTGAAATTGGCTTTTTAAGCGTGATGATTTAACGTATACACTGTTGGAAAGAAAGATTGTTCTTATTGTGAAATGATTATTTGACTTTATGTGTTTCTTACTGCTCAGACCTGATTTATTTTCATTACTACTGAGTTGTCGTACTTACATTACTCCCTGCACCTTGTGTGCAGATCCAGGTGCTAGGGCAGAGTGAGCTGTGTATCTATTCCAGAGACTTCTCGGAGATTTTGCGAGGTAGATGCATGCGTCCACAACCTGCTCTCTCCTGCTTACTACTATAGAGTTTATTTTCCAGAGTTGTATATTTTCTGTAGATGCTCATGACCAGTGACTCTGGGATCTTGGGGCTGTATTTAACATTCAGCGTAGTTTTATCTGTTTTAAAAATGATTAAACGAAACTTTTATGGATTGTCAGTTTAAAAATGATATAAACAAAAAAATCTATACGTTTGAGCGTTAATTTGGCTGTCCTAGTTCCAACGATAGGCGCCATCACGACTAGTTTAGATTTGGGGTCGTGACAAGTTGGTATCAGAGCCTAGGTTACATAGGACTCACCGGTCATGAGCAAGTTTAGTAGAGTCTTGTGGAGCGGTACGGAGACGTCTGTACTTATCTTCGAGAGGCTACGGAACCTTTAGGAAAATCACACATTCTTGAATTCTCGTCGAGCAAATCTATTTCTTCGGCCAAAAGCGTAACTCTTTAAATTCCTTTCATGTATCGAATGCGCACATGAGCTCTCGGTACCAGCAGTGCATCGACGGCTTGTAATTTCCATAGGTGAGGTACGAGATGTGATTTTACCATGTTGATAATGGGTCAGTCTCGAGGACTTGAGGCCAGATTTTATTCTGTGGCTTGAGTGCTGAGATTTCGAGTGTGGGAGCTGTGCATTTGGGGACTTATATGTCCGTTTGTGTTCTTATTGATAGGATTTGATGACTGGATGACTATGTGGTGAGTGTGATTTGATGGTTAGATATGTTCAGATTGTTTGATTGTGACAAAAGGATTGGCTGGAAATGTGGCAAGAACTATTGAGTGTTTGATTTCTGTCTCGGTTTGGCATATGGCTTCGAGTTGTGAGTGTATTGGAAGACCTCTCATGTTGTTTAGTTGTGGAGTGAAGCGGATCTTTCTGTTGGGTTATGAGTTCCTAGTGATGTCTTTTGGGCTGACCAATGCCCCAGTAGCGTTCATGTATTTGATTAACAGTGTATTCCAACCATAATTATACTCCTTCATTATTGTATTCATTCATCCTGGCGTACTCACGTAGCCAGGAGGAGCATACTCAGCATCTGAGTTCTCCAAGTGTGAATTTTTGGCTCAGTTCTGTAGCATTCTTGGGGCACGTGGTGTCCAGTGAGGGTATTCAGGTGGTCAAACGAGTGTGTAGAGAGCTCCAGAAGCTCAAGATTGCTTTGACCACAGCTCCAGTGATAGTTCTACCATCAGCTTCAAGTTCTTATACCGCATATCTTGATGCCTCAAGGATAGGCATTGGTAGTGTTTTAATGCAGGAGGGTATATTTATTGTGTGATAGCTATGATTTTTGGAAGAGCATAGAGATGATATCAGTTTGAGGCTAAGCAGGCGGGGTTACCTCCCGTGGGGTGTCCTGAGGTTGTGTGATCCTTAGGTGATTTTATAGCAAGTACTCCTTTATCAGTAAATGTTATATGTTGTAATTTGAGTTCAGATCACTCGTGGAATTTGGCATGACCATTCAATGGTGAATGCGAGATTTGTATACGATTTGGGATATTAGATGGTTTGTGTCATATGAGCTTATGAAGGATTTAGTTGAAGTTCACTGCAGTACGGTGGCAGTGATAGCGTATGGGCATTGTGAGTTATTGTTTGTCTTGATCATTGGCTTTGAGCCAAGTGGGGGAGTCTATTAATGATAAATTGATTGCACAATTTTTTGTTCTATTGGTTTCGGTTTGAGGTATATTGGTGAATCAGTTATGACCTGCAGAGGTGGAGTCTGGGAATGACTCGAGTAATGGAAATTCTTCGATACAGGTTTTATGTACTCTATGGGTAGATGGGTTTTATGGAATGATTGAGTTGTAATTGTAAAAGGTGTAGTGGGTGCAGTGTATGGAGTTGCTTGTTGCTTCCAGTGTGTGGATTACTTCCTAGTATATTGGTGTGCCAATGGGGAAAGTCGTTCCGTCTGCTTGATTAGTGCAATTGAGATTTGCATAGAGCAGATGACTCTCGAGAATGGTTCTGACGGATTCAAGGTTATATATAGAAATTGGGAATCTTCAAGGTGTGTTTTTGGCTAGAACTGAGATTTACATTGGAGGGTGTCAAGACTTGTGGCATTTCTACATTATCATGGATTCTATATACCAGTATCAGGAAAGTGAAGGTAATGGCTTTAGATTCGCAGGAAGTCTCTTCAGGGTAAGTATTTTGAATGTGGTACTTTTGGGGATATTTGAGAGAGTATTCTGCGGTTTATGAGCCTTAGACGACACATTTTTATGCTTGGGTCTCGTGTGGTGAGTCTGGGTTAATAATTGTGGTATTATGGCAAGGAGAAGTATCAATTCAAAGGTAATTCAGAAGAAACTTGGATAAATAGGACAACTTGGTAGTAGGTTGGATCGGCATGGTAAGGGATATGATTAGTTCTTTGGGTGTTTATGAGGTAATGAGTTTTTACAAGTTTTCCGTGGCAATGCTCTTGGGTTTTGTTGACCTGCGTAGCTTGGTTGAGTTAGAAGGATTCAGACCCGATAGTTTGGTGTTGTACCATTGGGATTCGGAGAGTTCTTGATGATTTCTACCACGGTTAGAGATGTATATTCTCTACTGGCATGAGGAGTATGTGATGTATAGTGACTTTGCTTCTAGATGGGATTAAATGTAAAGTTATTGGCTTGTTGGGTGCGTAGTTGTTTGTGGCTCGGAAGGGATAATGAAGTTCTCATATTTATCATAGGATGGCGTGGCGTATGCAGTATGTTGTGTAGAGTTGAGATTTGCATATGTGAGATCTCGGTTCAGTTCTGGAAGGAACAAGCATCATTTGGCAGTTTCAGATAACTAGGTAGATGATATCACCAATTGGGTGGCTTGATGAGGGTATACATTTTAGAAAGGTCAATGTGTGGAGTTAAGGGTGGTTCATCGGTATTGCGACGCTCTCTTGTTGGATCGAATGCTGATATTCAAGGTTGCTTGGTGACACAGAGGAATTATGGGGGTGTCCCTCATGGAATGATTGAGTATTAGAGACATGTTATATGTTCGAGTAGTGGAGTTGGGATCGGATATGGTATTTGGTGCGCTTCATGGACTTCGAGACTGGGAGTTCTCATAAACAGATTATTTTGTGGTTGTGGACTATGAGGGTGCGATCAAAGCTAGTTAGATGATAGTATATGCCATGATTCAGTCATTGTGAACTTTCGGAGAGTTATCTATCTGTTGTGGGTGACCAGAGTTGACTTAGGTTTATTGGTAGGCCAGTTTGGGTATGTGTTCTGTACCGGATCGGAATTGTTGACTCCGAATTGCTATTGTTGAGGTATGTACCACTCGAATGTTGTTGATTTTATTCATATTCTGGAGTGATTGTTGGTTATATGCACATATGGTGCAGATTTATTTGGGCTTTATAGCGGGATTTGAGTAAAGTAAATAATTGGGTATTGGGGGGTTGAGAGGTATTGGTGATGTTCTTTCTAATTCTGGTGGCATGTTATCGTCTGATTCCCCCGTGGTTATGGCAATGCACTTTGAGTACTTGATGTCGAATTTCGCATGGTTATTGATTTTGAGCAAGGTGGCTTGGAGTATGTCATGTGGACCAGCGTTTGGATGGGATCACACTTTGTAGCGGAGTTAAGTAGAGGTATGATCCTTAGTGTCGGATTCACATGTTTTGGTTTTACGATGTGCACAAGGCTCTTGGCGTGGTGTTGTGATGCTACTTGTTAAGCTGGCAGGGATGGTCCTCCCATGTGAAACTTTTATATAATTTGATTACATTGGGATGTTGCTATTGAGTGCACGAGTTGCACAAGTTATGGCTTTGAATTGTATTAATGTGTCATGTCATCAGAGTGGTCATGTTGGATGAGAAGAGGTCGTTGGACCTAGAATGAATACTGTCATAATTGACTACAGCATAGTTGGAAGGATAAATATCGGGAGTCGACTTAGAAATCTGCTATAATTCCTGTTTGGGAAGGGGGAGCTTCATGTCTGATTGATCGGACGAATGGTTGCTAGTTTCTACGTGTTTCTTTCATTATCGGCAGTATATGGAAGTGTTAGAGCGAGACATTGATTGATAAAAGGATATGTACCGGTATTGGGTTATTTTGGGAAGCTATTGTGATTAGGAGTTATCGCTATGGGTGTTTGAGTCATGAGGTATATTATGTGATTACATCTTGGGTTACAGATATGGCTTGATACAGCGTGTTCAGACTTTTTCAGTTTACAGTTGTGGAATTTTGATCTTGTAAATTATTTCAGAGGTGGAAATTTGGTTCTAAGGTTTATGGGTCAGGATTGGATTTCGAAATTTCAATTGTGTTGTGCTATTGGACCTATATGGGATAGGGTGGCGTGGGATCACCCCCGAGTATGTGCATGGTAGGCTGCACGACAAATTTGGTGGTGTTTGGAACAACTCTAGGCATGTTCGAGGACGAATGTATGTTTAAGTGGGGGAGGATGTAACAACCCGGTCGGTCATTCGGTGAGATTAGCCCCGTTTCCTCTATTTCAGCTTTGTCATGTGTTAATTAACCTAATTTTGATGTGTTGGATCGGTTAGTTCGGGTTCGGAGTGGTTTTGGTGAGAATTGAGATACTTAGTCTCTTAAATTGGCATAATAGATGCAAAAGTCAACAGGTAGTTGACTTATTGGTAAACAACCTCGGAACGTGGATTTTACGGTTCGGATAGCTTTGTTACGTGATTTGGGACTTAGGAGTGTGTTCGGAATGTGGTTTTGATGTCCGGAGTAGAATTAGGCTTGAATTGGCAAAATTGAGTTTTTGGCGATTTTCGGTCGGCAGTGGAAAAGTAGCTATCGGGGTCGGAATGGAATTTCGGAAGCTAGAGCAGGTTCATAGGGTCATATTGGATATGTGTGCAAAGTTTCAGGTCATTCGGACGAGTTTTGGTTAGTTTCGGCCTCATAGATGATTTTCGGAAGTTTTAGGATTCTTAGGTTTGAATCATGAGTCGAATTCGTGTTTCGATGTTATTTTGGGTGTTCCGGGAATTCGATTAAGTCCGGGTAATCATTTATGACTTGTTTTTATTTTTTGTTGGGGTCCCGAGGGGCTCGGGTTGATTTCGGATGGCCCTCGGGGACTTTGAAGTGGGAAAAATGTAGCTGAATTGTTGCTGGTGTTGCCCCTCTGGTGTGGCCGCACCTGCGGATGGTTGAGCGCAGGTGCGAGTGCCGTAGGTGCAAGAAACGGGCGCAAGTGCGGATTATGGTGGGCTGGAGGAGTTCCACAGGTGCGAGGGTTTCACCACACCTGCGAAGCCGTAGATGCAGAACTTTGAGCGCAGGTGCAGAGGTTTGGTTTTTGACTGGAGTCCGCAGGTACGCACCTGGGACTGCAGGTGCGGGTCCGCAGGTGCAGGTCCGCAGGTGCTAAATGACCGCAGTTGCGCGACCTATGGACAGGAGAGTATAAATACTAGCCTTCGCGATTTCGAGCCATTTCTTCAATAATTTCATCCGGGATTAAGATTTAGGAGAGGGTTTTGAAGGAAGAAATAAAGAGGACTTCATTGAGGTAAGATATTTGAACCTAAAAAACGTTCCATGTGATTTTTGGACTGAAATAGGGTGAAATTAAGGGAAAAATCAGTGTGTAAATTGACATATTTCATATGGGTAGAATCGTGGAAGGATAAGGATTCTAGTTTTGTGATTTTTATCGGATTCCGAGACGTGGGCCTAGGGGTCAGGTTTGACCAATTTCAGAATTTGTGCATAATTTTGATAATTTTCGAATGGGTTTCGTCTCCCTAGCATATATTGATGATATTAATCTGGTTTTGGTTAGATTTGGAGCATTCGGGAGCCGATTCGAGAGGCAAGAGCATCGCAGAGTATTTTTTGGGCCGGTTTGAGGTAAGTAATGACTGTAAATCTTGTCCTGAGGGTATGAAACCCCGGACTTAGTATTTTCTCACTATTTTTGAGTGGCGCACATGCTAGATGACGAGTGTGTGGCACGCATTGTTAGGGGATCGTGACCTGGTCCATCCCGTGGCAACAATTAAGTTGTGTATTTGATTTTAAATCATATGATATTTCATGTTTTAGAATTATTACCATATTTTGGGTTGTATGCTATGTTTGAGGCATTGCACCGACCTGTTTGGACCCCTTGGGGGCTATTTACTACTATTCATCTCTGTGTTTATTCATGATTTACACTCAGTCATATTATGTTTAACTGATTTCGAAAGTCAGCCTTATTAACACTATTTTGAGATATAAAATGATGTTTTTGGGTCGAGTACCCCGTTTTACTGATAGCCCGAGTGGCTTTTTGAGAGATTTTGACTGAGTGAGGCCGAGGGCCTTTGTTGTGAGATATTATGGGATCGGGCTGCACGCCGCAGCATGTTACACTGTTTATGATGACTGAGTGAGGCCGAGGGCTTGATTTGTGAGGATATGATATGGGATCGGGTTGCACGCCATATCATGGTATTGATAGGTCGAGTGCTAGAGTGATTATGTCACGAGATGGCTTGATATTAGCGCTTGGGCTGTAGGAGGCCCTCCGGAGTCTGTACACCCCCAGTGAGCGCAGGTATCTACTGAGTATGAGTGCCGAGTGCCGAGTGCCGAGTGAAGAGTGATTGGGAGGCATGAGTGACTGTGAGGTTGCCCGAGAGGCTGATACGAGTGGTTGTGAGGCATGCTGAGTGACTGATTCCGAGTGATGTTATGCCCGAGAGGCGGTCTATTATTCATGTTTTTGCCCGAGTGGCTACTTATGATTCATTTCATTTTACACTAAACTTCTTGGACATTTTTCTGAAATAGTTGGAAATTACACTTTTCCAAGGATTTTTACTGAAATTGGCTTTTTAGGCGTGATGATTTAACGTATACACTGTTGGAAAGAAAGATTGTTCTTATTGTGAAATGATTATTTGACTTTATGTGTTTCTTACTGCTCAGACCTGATTTATTTTCATTACTACTGAGTTGTCGTACTTACATTACTCCCTGCACCTTGTGTGCAGATCCAGGTGCTAGGGCAGAGTGAGCTGTGTATCTGTTCCAGAGACTTCTCGAAGATTTTGCGAGGTAGCTGCACGCGTCCACAACCTGCTCTCTCCTGCTTACTACTATAGAGTTTATTTTCCAGAGTTGTATATTTTTTGTAGATGCTCATGACCAGTGACTCCGGGATCTTGGGGTTGTATTTAACATTCGGCGTAGTTTTATCTGTTTTAAAAATGATTAAACGAAACTTTTATGGATTGTCAGTTTAAAAATGATATAAACAAAAAAATCTATACGTTTGAGCGTTAATTTGGCTGGCCTAGTTCCACGATAGGCGCCATCACGACTAGTTTAGAGTTGGGTCGTGACAGTTACTTACCTCAAAAACTGGCTAAAATCCTAGCCCACAGTTACCTTGCCTCTAGACTCGGCCTCCAAATTCTCCGAATCAACCAAAAATCAGATTCATATAATTATTATATGCCGAGGAACGAAGCCCACTAAAAATTTATCAAAATTATCCAAATGTCCCGAAATTGCCCAAACCCGACCCCCGAGCCCACGTCTCGGAATCCGATAAAATTTACATCACAAGAATCCTCATCCTCCCATGAGTCTATACATACCAAGAACATCAAAATCGGACCTCAAATGACCCCTCAAATCCCCATTTTGAAGTCTCTAATTACAAGCCCTAATTACCCAAATTTTGGTACTAATTACCCACAAATTTCACCACTAGTCAGTCTGTTAATCACATATAAACGAGTTTTAAGTCCAAAAGTCTTCAAAACCCTTCAAAAGCTTCAAACCCGTGTAGAAATGGTAGAAGAATGACCCAAAAATCACTAAGGGTCTTATTTATATGTTCTGCCCAGGGATTTCCGCACCTGCGCCCTTTTCTTGCACTTGCGGTCCCAGGTGCGCACCTGCGCGTTTTACTTAAGGGACCAAAACTCGCACCTGCGGCTAACTATCCGCACCTGCGTTCGCAGGTGCGGAAAAAACCTCGCACCTTCGGATCTCCTCCAGCCTACCAAGAATCCACACTTGCGCCCCTTGTCCGCATCTGCGCCCATCGCAACTGCGGCTTCCCTTCCGCAGATGCGGCCACACCAGAAGGACAACAATTTCTGCTGCATTTCTCCAACTTCAAACTCCCCGAAGGCTATCCAAAATCAACTCGAGCCCCTCGGGATCCCAACAAAAAATACAAACAAGTCATAAATGATCATCCGGACATAGTCGAATGCTCGGAACACCCAAAATAACATCGAAACTCTAATTCAACCCATGATTCAAGCGTAGGATTCCTAAAACTTCCGAAAATTATCTACGATGCCGAACTAACCAAAACACGTTCGATTAACCTGAAAATTTCCACACACATCCAAAATGATCATACGAACCTGTTCCAACTTCCGGAATTCCATTCCGGCCTCGATAGCTAATTTTTCTTGCCAACCGAAAATCAGCAAAAACTCAATTTCGCCAATTCAAGCCAAATTCTACTCCGGGCCACAAATTCACATTTCGAACATGCTCATAAGTCCCAAATCACCTAACGAAGCGATCCAATCTATAAAATCCACATTTCGAGGTCGTTTTCTTATAAGTCAACTCCCAGTTGACTTTTCCAACTATTAAGCCAATTCAAGAAACTAAGTGTCTCAATTCTCACTACGACCACTCCGAACCCGAACCGACCGACCCAACACATCATAATTAGGCTAAATAACATATGATAAAGCTGAAACAGAGGAAACGAGGCTAATCTCACGAAATGACCGGTCGGGTCGTTACATTTTCCCCCTCTTAAACAAACGTTCATCCTCGAACGAGCCCAGAGTTGTTCCAAAACCACAAAAATTACCGCGTAACCTATCATGCACATATCCGGGGGTGATCCCAAGTCACCTTATCCCATATAGGTCCAATAGCATGACACAGTTGGAATTTCAAAATCCAATCCTGACCCATAAACCATAGAACCAAATTTCCACTTCTAAAATAATTTACGAGATCAAAATTCCACAACTATAAACTGAATAAGTCTGAACACGGTGAATCAAGCCATATCCGTAACCCAAGATGTAATCACATAATATACCGCATGACTCAAACACTCATATCGATAACTCCTAATCAAAATAGCTGCTCAACACAACCCAATATCGGTACATAACCTTTTATCAATCAATGCCTCGCTCTAACACTTTCAAATACTGCCAATGATGAAAGAAACACATAGAAACTAACAACCATTCTTCCGATCAATCAGACATGAAGCTCCCCCTTCCCAGACAGAAATTATAGCATATTTCTAAGACGACCCCGATATTATCCTTCCAACTATGTTGTAGTCAATTCTGACAGTATTCATTCTAGGTCCAATGACCTCTTCTCATCCAACACGACCACTCTGATGACATGACACATCAGTAAAATTCAAAGCCATAACCTGTGCAACTCGTGAACTCAATAGAAACATCCCAATATAATCAAATTATATAAAAGATTCACACGAGAGGACCATCCTTGCCAGCTCAACAAGTACCATCACAACACCACACTAAGAGCCTGGTACACATCAAAAAACCAAAACACGCGAATCTGACACCAAGGATCATACCTCTACTTAACTCCGCTACAAAGCGTGATCCCATCCAAATGCTAGTCCACATTAAATACTCCAAGCCACCTTGCTCGAAATAAATAACCATGCGAAATTCGACATCAAGTACTCAAAGTGCAGTGCGATAACCACAAGGGAATCGGACGATACCATGCCACACGAATCAGAAAGAACATAACAATTACGTCTCAATCCCGCAATACCCAATTACTTACCTTACCCAAATCTCGCTATAAAGCCCAAATAAATCCGCATCATATGTGCATATAACCAACGATCACCACGCCTCGCAACACCGAAGGGTAACTCATAGATCACTCCAGAATATTTATAAACTCAATGACAATCGAATGGTATATCCCTCAACAATAGCAACTCGGAGTCAACAATTTCGACCCGGTGCAGAACATACACCCATACTGGCCTACCAATGAAATCTAAATCAACACTGGTCACCCGCGACAAATAGATAACTCTCTCCGAAAGTTCACAATGACTGAATCATGGCACATACTAACATCTGACTATCTTTGCTCACATCTTCACAGTCCACAACCATAAAATAACCTCATTATGAGAACTCTCAAACTCGAAGTCCATGAAGCGTGCGAATCACCATATCTAATCCCAACTCCACCGCTCGAATATAGAACACACCCCTAATGCTCAATCATTCCATGAGGGATACCCCTATAATTCTTCCGTGTCACTAAGCAACCTTGAATATCAGCAGTCGATCCAACAAGAGAGCGTTGCATACGATTGAAGCACCCTCAACTCCACACATTGCCCCTTTCTGAAATGTATACCTTCATCAAGCCACCCAATAGATATCATTTACTTAGTCATCTGAAACTGCCAATGCTACCTAAGATTTTTGACCTTCTTTCCATGTGATGACCCAAAAGGTCATCCCTTGTTTTATAAGTCAAAACTGGGTCCCGAGGCCTTGAAAACCTCCTTTTATCTCACCTCATTTTTCATGCACAGCCCAGGCATATATCCAGGAAGCTTTTATAAGAAAAACTGAGAAAAATGCTAGTTTTGCCTTTAAAATTGAATTTAAGTTGACTTCGATCAACATTTTGGGTAAACAGACATGGACCCAGAACCGAACCTATGATTTAACGGTCTCGGAGGATCCGTAGGAAAATATGGGACTTGGGCATGTGACCGGAATTAAATTCCGAGGTCCCAAGCCCGAGAAATGAATTTTTGAAAGAAATTATTTTACTGAAATTATAAGAGCCTTTGGAAATTTGATTATATTTGAAATTGATGGTATCAGGCCCGTATATTAGTTTTGAAGCCTGGTACATGTTTAATATAGCATTTGAGTAATGCTTGTAAAATTTGGTAAGAAACGAAGGTCATTTGACGTGATTCGGACCCGTAGTTCTGAAATTTGAAACTTTGAAACTTTTGAGATTTTTCTTTTAATTCTATGCTAAGTTCGTTTTTTAAGATGTTATTTTGGCGATTTGATCGCACGAGTAAGTGCGTAGGATTTTTTTAAGGTTGTGTACATGTTTGGTTTGGAGCCCCAAGGGCTCGGGTGAGTTTCATCAACTTTTATCAAGAATTCTAGGGTTTTAATAGTAGAAAATTGGGAATTTGGGTAGAGTTAGGACTTTTTGAATAATTGAAATTTAGACCTTGTTTTGAGGTCGGATTTTGAAACTAATTACATATTCGGGCTCGTGGGTGAATGGGTAATCGAGTTTTGGTCTGAACCTTGAGTTTTGATCAAGCGGGCCCGGGGTCGATTTTTGACTTTTTAGGAAAAATGATAGAAAATTCATAATTAGGCATTGGGGTTGAATTATTTAGCATTTATTGATATTATTAAGATAATTATGTCTAAATACAATTGAATTGGAGGCGAATTCTAAGGGGAAAGCGGTAATTGAGGCTTGAGTTGGTCGTGGAATTCGAGGTAAGTGTTTGGCTTAACCTTAGCTTGAGGGAATAGGTGTTGTGTCTTATTTTCTATGTGTAAGTGTCATGTTCAACGTATATATGAGGTGATGAGTACCTATACGTTGGTTTCAAGTATGCCCGTGAGTCGAATATTGTGATTTATGTGGCTTTTCGTTAAGTAATACTTGAGTTTCACTTTATAGCTATCCATGTTGGTGGAATTCCTTGATATTGAACTGTGTCGAGTATTGGTTTCAGTTGAAGATGTTTATGTGAAGTTATTCACTAAGTGAGATTGGTTATAGCTATTTTTCCCTTGCCGGGATGGTATTGATTCCACTGTTGGCTCCCTTGTCGGGACGTTATGATTTTATTTCGGTTTACTCCGTTATTTTCCTTGTTGGATTGTTGTCATTTGATGTGTTTGGGTGAGGAAAAGTGTGAAAGCACGAAGGGTGATGTCGTGCATGAGATTTTGAGTGAATGTTAATGCACGAAGGGTGATGTCGTGCCGATATTGTGATTTTAAAAGCACGAAGGGTGATGTCGTGCCATGATATGAGTGATAATGCATGAAGGATAATATCGTGCCATGATATTGTGAGGTAAAAGCACGAACGGTGATGTCGTGCTGAATATATTGATTCTGATGGTGAGGACGAGAGTAAAAGCACGAAGAATGATGTTGTGGACTTGTTTTTGTATTACTATTTCTGTTGCTTAAATTGATATCTAAATTGTGCTTTATCTCGTTATTTTCATTATTTGATATTTCCTCCCCTCAGCATGTTCCCTTTTCTTTATGCTTAACTGCTTATTCCTTGTTGTACTATTTTCTCCGTATACTATTAAACCGCACAGGTGGATTTTGGTTGTCGTGCCTAGCCTCGTCACTACTTCGCCGAGGTTAGGATCAGCACTTATTCAGTACATGGTGTCGGTTGTACTGATGCTACACTCTGCGCTTTTGTGCAGATCCCGGTACTGGACTCTTTGGACCGTAGATCAGGTTGCTGCCTTCATTCCAGCGGAGATTCTGAGGTAGTCTTGTAGACGTCCGTAGGACTTGGCGTCCCCTCCTATTTCATTTCTATTCTGTTCTTACCTACTTCTGAGACAGATGTGTATTTATATTTTGTTTAGACTCCTGTTTGTAGTATTCATAAACAGTCTGTGAGATTGTGACACCTGTTTTGGGAGTACTTTGGTTCTGGATTTCGTATTAATATCATATCGAGCTGTTTAATCATATCATATCGTATTTTATATTCTGTGATTTTATTATAAAATCTGGTAAAAACTGTTGAAGATAAATCAATAAGGTAGTTAATCAGAAATGTTGGCTTGCCTAGCGGGTTCAATGTTAGGCTCCATCACGGTCCTGACGGTGGGAAATTCGGGTCGTGACATTCCAGAACTGAACCGTGACCTCACACATGCAAATCTCGACTCTACACAACGTACCGCATACACCATGCCATCCTATGATAAATATGGGACTTCATAACCCCTTCCGAGCCACAAGCAACTACGTACCCAACTAGCCAAGAACTGACATTTGATCCCATCTAGAAGCAAAATTACTATACCTCTCATGCTCCTCACGCCAGTAGAAAATACACATCTCTAACCGTGGTAGAAACCATCAGGAACTATTCGAATCCCATTTGTACGACACCAAACCGTCAGAACTGAATCCTTCTAACTCAACCACACTACGCAGGTCACCAACACCCAAGAGCATTGCTAGGAAACACATATAGAAACTCATTACCTCATAACCACCCAAAGAAATAATCATATCCCTTACCATGTCGATCCGACCCATTACAAAGTTGTCCTATTTATCCAAGTTCCTTCTGACTGACTTTGAATTGATACTTCTTATTGACATAATACCGCAAATCTTACCCCAGGCTCACCACACGAGACCCAAGAATAAAACCATACCGTCTAAGGCTCCTAAGCCGCTGAATACTCCCTCATAAAAACCCAAAAGCACCACATGCAAGATACTTACCCTGAAGAGACTTCCTGCAAATCTAAAAAGCCATTATCTCCACCTTCCTGATACTAATATGAAGAATCTATGATAATGTTTTACACCCTCCAGCGTAAATCTCAATTTCTAGCCAATTACACATCTCGAAGATTTCCAATTGTTACGTATAACCTTGAACCATCAGAACCATTCTCGAGAGTCACCCACTCTATGCAATTCTCAATTAAACTGATCAAACTGATTGTACGACCTGGCCCCATCTGCACACCTACATACTAGGAAGTAATCCACACTTCGAAGCAACCATGCATGTTCCTACTCCGCACACACTACACCCTTTACTAATACAATATATTCAATAAAACCCAATTACCCATAGAGTATATTACAACTTGTATTCAAAATTTCCGTTACTTAAGTCATTCTCAGACTCCACCTCTCATAACTGATTCATCCATATACCTCGAACCGAAATCAAATGCAATCAACTTATCATTAACAAACTCCCCCACTTGGCTCAAATCCAATGATCAAGAGAAACTATAACTCACAACGCCCATATGCTATCACTTCCCCCATACTGCCGTGAGATTCAATTAAATCCTTCATAAGCTCATATGATACAAACCATCTAATATCCCAAATCATATGCAAATATCGCATTCACCATTGAATGGTCATGCCAACTTCCATAAGCGATCTAAACTCAAATTGCAGCATATACCACCTACTGTTAAAAGAGAACTTGCTATAAAACAACATAAGGATCACATAAACTCAGGACACCTCGCAGGAGATAACCCCGACTGCTTAGCCTCATACTGATATCATCTCTATACCCTTCCCAAAATCATAGCTATCATGCAATCACTATACCTTCCTACATTAAAACACAACCAATGCCTATCGTCGAGGCATCAAGATACGCGGTATAAGAACCTGAAGCTGATGGCCGAACTAACAATAGAGATGTGGTCAAACAAATCTTGAGCTTCTGGAAGCTCTACCCACACTCGTCTGACCACATGGATACCCTCACTGGACACCACGTGTCCCAAGAATGAGACTGAACTAAGCCAAAATTCACACTCGGAGAACTCTGCATAAGGCTTCTCCTCCCTCAATCTTTGCAATACAACTCTCAAATGTTGAGCATGCTCCTCCTGGCCACGAGAATATATCAATGAACACAATACAAGGGAATCCAAGTACGGCTGAAACACGTTGTTCATCAAATGTATGAACGCTGGTGGGGCATTGGCCAGCCCAAAATACATCACCATGAACTCATAACACAACAAAAAGATCCACTTCACTCCACAGCTAAACAACATGAGAGGTCTTCTAATACACTCACAACTCGAGGCCATATGCCAACTCCAGACAAAAGTCAAACACTCAATAGTTCTTGCTACATATCCAACCAATCCCTTTTTGTCACAATCAAGCAATATGAACACATCTCACCATCAAATCACACTCGCCACATAGTCATCCAGTCACAAAATCCTATCAATAAGGACACAAAACATATAAGTCCCAAATGCACGTGCTCACACAATCGAAATCTCATCACTCAAGCCATAGACAAAATCCGGCCTCAAGTCCTCCAGACTGACCCATTGTCAACATGCTAAAATCATATCTCGTACCTCACCCGTGGAAGTCACAAGCCGTCGATGCACAGCTGATACCGAACGTTCACGTGCGCATTCGAACACATGGAAGGAATTCAAAGAGTTACGCTTTAGGTCGAATTAATGGATTCGCACGACAAGAATTCAAGAAGGTGAGTTTTCTCCTAAGGGTTCTGCAGCCTGTCGAAGATAAGTACAGATGTCTCCGTACCGATTTGCAAGACTCTACTAAACCTGCTCATGACTGGTGAGACCTATTTAACCTAGAGCTCTGATACCAACTTGTCAAGACCCCAAAACACCCGGTCGTGATGGCGCCTATCGTGAAATCAGGCAAGCCACACATTTCATTTATTAAAAGTTATTTTCAGGAAAATCTCCATATTTACAACAAGAGTCTCACTTTTATAAAGCATCTAAGATTTGGACATCATTAATAACGTGAATAAAATAACCCCGATCCCAGATCTAGTGTTACCGAGTCATGAGTTACTACAACATAAGAATATCAAAATACAAAGTAGACAACATAGTCTGAAGTAATAAAAGTGCAACAGGAAGATAGAGAAGGAGAAGGCGAGGCTGCGATCGCCGGCTGCTACCTCGACGACTCCGGAAGAAACTTTGACAACCGCTCAGCAACCACTACCGGGTCCCGATGTACCTGGATCTGCACACGAGGTGCAGGGGGTAACGTGAGTACACCTACTCAGAAGTAACGAACCCAAACTATGGGCTGAGAGGTAGTGACGGACTAAACCCCAATAATTAAAATCATCAGCGTACAAAATTTATGCATGTTCACAGTTTATCAGAAAATAACAACAAAATATGCTAGATATATCTCAATATGCTCTTCATGCCAACATCTCACAGTGTGAAAATGCACATAGTGCTCACAACTCTCCCACAGAAATCCACCCAGTACTATATATGACTCTCAGGCCCAGGGAAGTTCCATCCTGGAATATGCATAAACACCGGTGATCGTAGTCACTCGGTACTGAAGAAAAGGCCAGTCCAGTCCCACGGAGAAGATCCATCTCCGGAATACAACATTCGGACAAAATCCATGTCCAGGGAAGATCCATCCCTCAATATCATCAGCTTCGGACAAGATCCATGTCCAGGGAAGATCCATCCCTCAATATCAATGCGCTCACTAGGGGTGTAAAGACTCCGGAGGGGCCCTATTAGCCCAAGCGCTATATCAAGCCAACAAAGCCATGATTAAAGTATCGTTACGGTGTGCACTCCGATCTCATAACTGTCTCAACAATAGGCTCTCAGCCTCACTTAGCCATTACTCTCCAGTCTCACTCATATGGCTCACAGATGTATAAATCAGCCCAAAACAATGATAAATATGCATATAATTAACAATTACTGAGACTGAGGCATGAAATGATATGCTATAACAAGACTGAGTATATGAAATCAAATAATCACAAAATGAGACAGTAATATACGACCATTCGGGTCTCAGCATTTTCGGCGTGAAGCCTTAGCATTTATACTTAACATGATTTCTAACATGTTTACATTTATCACATAATAGAAGTGCGGATATCAATCCGTAATAGCTACTAGGCGGTGCCATGGGATGAGTCAGGCCACAAATTACTCGGTGCACGCCCGCACGTCTGTCACTTGGCATGTCCATTTCCTCAGTTATAGTTATATATCATATCGTTCGGGGTTTCGACCCCTCAGAACCAAGTTTGGAAACATTACTTACCTCAAAAACCGGCTAAAATCCTAGCCCACAGTTCCCTTGCCCTAGACTGGGCCTCCAACTGCTCCGAATCTACCAAAAATCAGATTCATATCATTATTATATGCCAAGGAATGAAGCCCATTCGAAATTTATCAAAATTACCCAAAAATCTCAAAATTTGCGAAACCCGACCCCCGGGCCCACGTCTTGGAATCCGATAAAATTTACATCACAAGAATCCTCATCCTCCCACGAGTCTATACATACCAAGAACATCAAAATTGGACCTCAAATCTCCATTTTAAAGTCTCTAATTACAGGCCCTAATTACCTAATTTTTTGAACTAAATTCCCACAAATTTCACCACTAATCAGTCCGTTAATCACATATAAACGAGTTTTAAGTCCAAAAGTCTTACCTCTACGAAAAACACTCGAAATCCCTCTTCAAAAGCTTCAAACCCGTGTAGAAATGGTGGAAAAATGACCCAAAAATTGCTAAGGGTCCTATTTATATGTTCTGCCCAGGTATTTCCGCACCTGCGGCCTTTTCTCGCACCTGCGGCCCCGCACCTGCAGTCCCAGGTACGCACATGCGCGTTTTACTTAAGGGACCAAAACTCGCACCTGCGGCTAATTATCCGCACCTGCGGATCTCCTCCAGCCTACCAAGGGTCCGCACCTGCACCCCTTGTCTGCACTTGCGGCCATCGCACCTGCGACTTCCCTTCCGCAGGTGCGGCTACACTAGAAGGACAACAATTTCTGCTGCATTTCTCCAACTTCAAACTCCCCCGAAGGCTATCTGAAATCAACCTGAGCCTCTCGGGATCCCAACCAAAAATACAAACAAGTCATAAATGATCACCTGGAGTTAGTCGAATGCTCAGAACACCCAAAATAACATTGAAACTCCAATTCAACCGATGATTCAAGCCTAAGATTCCTAAAACTTTCGAAAATCGTCTACAATGCCGAACAAACCAAAACACGTCCGATTAACCTGAAAATTTGCACACACATCCAAAATGACCTTACAAACCTGCTGCAACTTCCAAAATTTCATTCCGACCTCGATAGCTAATTTTTCATTGCCGACCGGAAATCGCCAAAAACTCAATTTCGCCAATTCAAGCCAAATTCTACTCCGAACCTCAAACACATTCCAAACACACTCCTAAGTTCCAAATCACCTAACGAAGCTATCCGAGTTATAAAAGTCACATTCCGAGGTCGTTTACTTATAAGTCAACTCCCGGTTGACTTTTCGAGCTATTAAGCCAATTCAACAGACTAAGTGT
Source organism: Nicotiana knightiana (assembly GCA_005239525.1). NCBI lineage: Eukaryota > Viridiplantae > Streptophyta > Magnoliopsida > Solanales > Solanaceae > Nicotiana > Nicotiana knightiana. Next base: position 32,694 of record MDKJ01102972.1, on the reverse strand, counting down.
CTCAATTCTCACCACGACCACTCCGAACCCGAACCGACCGACCCAACACATCATAATTATGCTAAATAACATATGATAAAGCTGAAACAGAGGAAACAAGGCTTAATCTCACAAAATGACCGGTCGGGTCGTTACAGAGTGGAATTATTGTCTGTGATTTTGCTTGTTATACTTTTTGCATGTTTATGAAAATTATTTTATAAATTTAGTATATGGAAAAAAATGACTAAAACTTAAACTACTGGGAAGAGGACTGGAAATTACACCTCTTCATCTTCTTTCGGTGTAATAGAACCCAGAACAAAAAAATAATATTAGAAATGCCTTTACTAGTGAGTTGATAAAAAAAAGTATTAGTGGTTGTATTCAATATTACAAATACCTCTCTTTGTTAGAATAATATTACAAATATTAGTAGCTAATATGCCATTAAAATCAAACAAACACTATAAGAAAAAAAATTGATATGTTTAAGTTTTATAACACCAAAATTTATACAAAACAAGCAAAATTTCAAAATCAAAAAGTTCCGGACCAAATAAAACAACAATGCAATTAGGCCTACTGAGAACTCTAAATTTCAGCATTATTCTTTATTATAGTTCCAAGTCTGGTTCGGCATTGAGATCAAACAAGCTTGATTGCGATTGTGTAGCGTCAATTTTCTGCAATTAAAATCAAACAAACACTATAAGAAAAGATGATATGTTTAAGTAATAAATCAAATGTAGTCGCACAATTATACCTCATTCACACCTAGGTAACCATCATGCTCAATGTTTGTACCTCTGCCTTGCGCATTAACCCTACCCTTGCGTCCACCACTTCTACCGGCACTTCTACCACCACGATTGCCACCACCCCTGCCACCCTCTCTAACACCAGTTCTTGCGCCATTACTAGCTCCAAATACACCACGTATCTATGAATTTGTAAAGTAGTATTCAATTCTTCCTCTATATCTATTCAAACGCGGTCTGCCACATGAATTAGTGTAATGGGGATCTCGTAGAGTTGTGCCTTCAGTTTCATCTGAGTCATCCTGGGGTTTGGAACGGCCATTTCGTCATCCCAGTTTTGAAGATCATGCACCATCTTCTTCAAATTATGTTTAACATATTGAACCTTCACGCTAGTGCCCAGTGCTATATCACAAGCCATATCAAAATACTTCAACATCCTCCTGTATATCTTGTACTGAGGAGTCATGTTTGGGTAACCAACTTGATGGAACCGATTCAAGTGTGGCCTAATAATATCGCTTCTCCACCTTGTCAGTATATACCTTTCATCAATTTTATCAATCTTCTTGTGTGACAAGATCTTGAGTATATGGCAACAAAGTATCCCTCTAGACTCTAACCATTTGCAGCTGCAACTAAAATAATCGCTGATAGGTATATATTCAACAGTGTACTCAACTGGATTTCCATCGTTTTTTTTACAACTGAATAATCACTAACGATGAATTTCTCAACACCAAGGACAACTTGATGATCGTCGGGGCTGCTGAATTCACAATGATACAATTTCCTTAGTTGTGTATTGAAAAATTCATACACTGTACGCGTATAACACTGAATTGCCTGCTCCTCCCACTTGAACATTGACTCACACACAATTTGAAAGCCCTTTGACCTGTATTCCTCTTCCAACTCTTTCTCATGCTTGGCTCTTATAGCTAACTCATACTAGTGAACAAACATCCTAAGAGTGCTCTGATGGGTAATATATCCATCAAAGAACGCATACATCCCCTCACTTCTTTGCGTAGATAGCATACCAACCCAAAAATACACATCAAGGTACACATGAATCCATTTGTCGTTCTCATAGTAAAGGTTGTTGAACCAATTCCTTGTATGCAAATTATACCTTACAATATATTATGTCCATTTTGTCTCAAATACTTTAACAGTAATGCTATCAAGGACCATGGATTTGAATTCTCCACATGCAATTTTAGAAGGACGAACACCACTTCAGTAAAGAGGCAACTTTGAAAATATATGCCAAATACAACACCTATGTATTGTATTTGGCATCACTTCAGCAAGGGCTACCTTAATGCTCTGACACTGATCAGTTACTATCGCATCTAGATGAACATTTCACATGGCCTTGAGCCAATTTCTAAAAACCAATTTATAACTATCGATATCTTCATGAGGTATGAGAGCACATCCTAGTAAAATGGATTGTCTATGGTGATTGATGCCAACAAATGTAGCACATGGCATATTATATCGATTCACAAGGTACGTCATATCAAAGCATATCGCATCATGGAATTGCTCATCCGCTGCCTTACAGTATGAATGGACCCATACCACATTTCGCAGCCTACCAATATTATCAACGTCTATTGAATAGAAAAACTCCCTATCCTTTACCTGCATTTCACGAAAAAAGTTGAGCAGCGACTGTGCGTCCCCTTCTTTCATTTCAAAATTCCTACTCTTCAAAATATAATTTCTACAATCCTTTTGAGTGCAACCCAAATTTTTGAGGTCCACCACGTTGAACCTCAGCAAGCCTAACATTCTTGGAGGGTCTAATGCCAGATCGATCGTGAGCTACAAGACCCTTCTTCAAAGAATCACAAACAGACCTATGCCCAGCTATCAATTGCGATATGCATAGGAGAAAATCATTATTGATGACGTGAACGACCTTGGAGATGCGCCAACCACCATAATCATCCAAAAAAACAGCGATCTTAGCTTTATAATTGTTACTCTTGGTGGTAAACTTGATTTTGCGAATCCTAGCCCTATCACAACAGTAAGTTACGTACCTGGCAGTGGCACCACCCTTCTTGTTGGAATTTCTTTTGACGACGGAGAATTCTTTCAGTCGTGCATGTTCTTTGTAGAATGCAAACAAAGAATCTTTATCTCTAAATCGCATTCCAGAGATAGGACCTACAACCACATCCTCTTCAGTGAATTCATTCTCCACTTCCCGATCAACATCACATAACTCTAACTCATTTCCCAAAACCTGCTCCTCATCATCGTTAGTTTCTCTGTGATATTCTCCACCATGTTCTTCTTCATCATTATCATCTAAGTGCACAACATTGTTGAAACTGCTATGAGAATCAACATCGACCCATTCGTATTCATTCAACAAACTATCGTCCGATGTCATCCCTAAAGATCTATACTACTCGTCCCTAACCCGATCAAACCTAGTTTGTTGGTTCATATTCGTGGTTGTTCTATTTGTATTATGTTCATTTGGATTCATATTTTCTTGCACCATCGAATTTTCTTGGTTTGAATCCATTTTTAGAAAAGGAGAAAGTGTCCACTTGACTTGGTTCGATATGAAGGAAGTATGATAAATCGTATACCGTATTTGTTTTTAAGAAAGGAAGAAAATAAATAATCTGTATACACACTAAATCGTATAATTTGTATAAACATAAAATACACATAAATATAATGGAAATATAAATATAATACACAAGACTCTTCAGCTCCCAACATTTAATTTTTTCATACTTCAAGGCTTGGGATTTAATTTTGTGTTTTGGAGGGAAAAATGTAGGCTAATTAGTTATGGGGTCTTGGATGTCTTTTCACTAGTGTGGCTAAAGTCTGGTCACACCAGTTGAGCCGTTTAGCATCACCCTTAAATTAATTTCCGACGCATAAGAATGTGTGAGATACAAAGACAATGGAGCAATACCCTTATCTTGTTATTCAAAGAATGAGAGCTATTTTTGGGTTTACAAGTGAATCTATTTAAGGGAAAAAAATCAGAAGATCCCTAAATATCTCTACCTATGCTTGTGCTATGTATACTATATGAAATTATGTCTATGTACAGTAACACTCCCCCCAAGTTGGAGCATAGATATTAATCATGCCCAACTTGTTACAAAGATATTCCACCTGGGTTCCATTTAAAGACGTGAATATACCACCCAATTGTTCTCTTGTCTTTACATAGCCAGCAAAAATCACGTTTTCTTGAATCTTCTCATGGACAAAGTGACAGTCAACCTCAATATATTTTGTCCATTCATGGTACACTGGATTTGAAGCAATGTGTAGAACAACCTGATTATCACACCAAAGTTTGCTGGAGACAAAGGCTTCAAACCAACTACAACTAAAATTTGATGTATCCATAGTATTTCACATGCGGATTGAGCCATAGCTCTATACTCGGATTCTGCACTAAATCGAGATAAAACATTTTGTTCTTACTCCTCCAAGATACAAAGTTTCCACCAACAAAGACACAGTAGCCAGTAGTAGATCTTCTACGAGTATGCCCGTGATTGTTATACAATATGCCAAGGCCAAGAGCTCCTTTCAAATAGCACAGAATATGTTCCAAGGCTGCCCAATGTTTGATTGTTGGTGCGGACATAAATTGGTTGACAATACTAACTGCATAGGCAATATCTGGACGGGTCACTGTGAGGTAATTTAGTTTTCCAACTAACCTTCTGTATCTTTTTGGATCATCAAAAATGTCACCATCATCCTTAGTAAATGTACATTAGGAACCATTGGTGTGCCACGCGGCTTAGCTCCCAATTTTCCAGTTTCTGCAAGTAGGTCAAGTACATACTTCCTTTGGGACAAGAGAATCCCTCTCTTTCTTCTTGCTACTTCTACACCCAAGAAGTATTTCAGCTAGCCCAAGTCTTTGGTATGAAACTTGGCGAGTAAAAACTTCTCGAGAGAAGAAATTCTTACAGAACCATCTCCCCTAATAACAATATCATCAACATAAACAACTAGAAGAATCATACCAACCGCTAATTGTCTATAAAAGACTAAGTGATCACATTTGCTCTTCTTTAATCTAAATTCCTGAACTACATCGCTAAATTTCCCAAACCAATCACAAGGAATATGCTTTAGACCATATAGAGATTTTCTCAAATGACAAACTTCCCCATACTCCCCCTGAGCAACAAAACTGGGTGGTTGCTCTATATAAAATTCCTCTTGAAGATCACCATGAAGGAACACATTCTTGATATCCAACTGATGTAAAGGCCAATTCTCAAAAATATCTAAAGAAATGAATAAGCGGACAGAAGTGAGTTTGGCAACCGGGGAGAAGGTATTTGAATAATCCACCCCATAAGTCTGAGCATACCCTTTAGCCACAAGTCAAGCCTTTAGTCTTGCCACGTAACCATCTTGATTGACTTTAACTGTGACGAGACATTTACATCCTACTGGTTTCTTTCCCTTGGGTAAATCCACCAAATCTTACGTGTGGTTATCCTCTAAGACATGTATTTCCTCAAGCATTACATCAGACCATCCAGGATGATTTCACTGTTTTGGGTACATAGATAGAGTCTAGAGAAGAAATCATAGATCTAGACGTAGAGCATAAACGATCATAGGAAACAAAATTAGCAACAAAATATTTGGATTTGCAAGTGCGTATACCTTTGAAAAGAGCAATAGGAAGGTAAAGGTTTTATGAAGAATCAAGCGTGGGAGGATCTGATGACGAAGGAACTGGTGCAGGACATGTATCATTGTTTTCTCGCCTCCTCGAGTAAACTTGAACAATTGGAGGTCTTGTCGCCGTAGATAGAGCAGGTGTTGAAGGCACAATAGTTGACTGGTGATCAATAGAAGAACTGGGAGATGGAGGAACATCATCTGATTGTTCTGTCAAAGCACGGGTAACTTGATAGACTAGCCACTCATCTCATCCCCCTGACTAGTCGAAATGGGAGGTGCATAAAAGAATGGTGTAGTCTCTGAAAATACCACATCAGTTGACACAAAATATTTTCCAAGTTTAGTAGAATAACACTGATACCCCTTTCTGAAGGCGAGAATAGCCGAGAAAGACACATTTCAATGCCTTGGGATCCAACTTGGTAACTGATGGTCGAACATCTCCGAATATAACATGTGCTTCCAAATACTTCAGATTCCACCGAAAATAGTGATTGTTTGGAAGAAGCACACTATAAAGCACATTACCAACAAGCACAGTAGATGGCATGCCATTAATTGTAAAACAAGTCGTAGAGGTCGCATCATCCCAAAACGATTTAGGGACCTTCATTTGGAACAAAAGTGTCCAAGCTGTCTCCAGCAAATGTCTATTTTTTCTCTCAACAACTCCATTTTGAGAGGGAGTATAAACACATGAAGACCGAAGAAGAATACAGTGTTGTCTCATGTAGGATTGAAATAATTCTGACATGTATTCTTTAGCGTTATCACTCCTTAGAATCGACACCAGCGTATTGAATTGAGTTTTCACTTCATCACAGAAGCTAGAAAAGTGAGTAAACACTTCATAGCGTCTCTTCACAAAATAAATCCTAGTCATTCGGCAAAAATCATCTACAAAAGTAACAAAATACTTATGCCCAATTTTAGAAACAACAGGTTATGTTCCCCAAACATCAGAATGGACTAACTCAAAAGCTGACTCAGCTCACTTATTAACCCTTGGACCTAACGAGATGCAATTATGTTTGCAAGTCGACATGACTCCCAATCCAATAAAGAAATATTCTGAAACTGAGGACAAAGCTTCTTCAGCATAGTTAGAGAAGGATGTCCCAATCGACAATGTGCTTCAAATGGAGATATTACACTGGCACATGCAACAGACCGAGGCTCCCATTCATCAAGGATATAGAGCTCATCAGATAGATGTCCTTTATGAATAACTTGTTTTGTCGTAAGATCATGACAATGATCAGGATAGAACGGTATATAACAATTAAGGTCTCTGGTGATTTTACTAACAGAAATCAAATTAAAGGCCAACTTTGATAGACTTAATACAAATGATAGAGCAATAGTGGAGGTTAGTTTTACAGTTCCAAATCCCACTGTTACAAGTTGATCCATCAGCTACCATAACTAGAGAGGATGCTCTGTGTGATCGAAAGCTACCTGAATCAATTATTCATTTATTTGAAGAGTTGATAAGACATGTTCTCAAAAAGGGTAGTAACTAAAGTAGGATCCTTAAGTGATTTTTGGTACTGACAGAATCTAACAAATTCTTCAGCAGAAACAAGAATTGTCTTTTCAGTCATTTTCCTCAACTAAGACAACTTAGACCAGCAGCGGACTGAGGGTGATTTTTTTTATAAATAACAGGGAGTTCAACAAGTCTGACCCAAAACAATCCCTTTCAAATAAATTCACAATGAACCAGATTGACGAAATACCCAACGATTCGGAGGATGAGCAAAATAAGATTAAGAATCAGTGAACAAAATAACACCCAAACAAGTCAGAGAGCCATTACGATCAACAACGGAAACAAAATGGTCTAACCAGAACATCTGAACTCGACTAAACAACTGTTGTCAACCAACAGTGAAACAAAAGAGTCACCAAACCAAATTTCTGAAACCCAAATTACCGAATACCTGCAACAATGGAATCAAAATACGAGCAGAGGCAGAGTTTTCCAGAAAGAGAAATATGAAGTACAGACCTGGAAGAAAGAAGAGTCTCCAAACAAGGTTTTAATACCAGAGTTCTGCCGAATTTGACGGGGCGATGCCGGAATGTCAAGCCCAAGTGGACCATGCCTGAGCACGGGCCTCCAAGTGCCAGCGCGAGAGAGGCAGTGTTGAAGAACAGGTAGCACATGAAGACTACTCGCTTACTGCCAGGTCGCCGGAGTTGTTTCTTCCGGCCGAAAATTCTGTTTAAAAAACTTTGAGCCCTAACAGCTGTGATACCAAGTGAAATACAGAGACAATAGATCAATATTCTTATTTGTTATTCAAAGAATGAGCGCTATTTGTGGGTGTACAAGTGAATCTATTTAAGGAATCAAAATCAGAAAATCCCTAAATATCTCTACCTATGATTATGCTATGTATACTATATGAAATTATGTCTATGTACAAAATATAAATTACCATTCTGCCTGAAGCGCACCATTCGGATACGTCTTAACCAAACCTGAAAAATCAGGGAATAAAGAAGAAGCTCTAGATTTAGAAAGCAAAAATAAGACTATAATCATTGTAATACATATCGTACTGAAAATGAAAGGAACAAAAGCTCTAGATTTAGAAAGCATGAATAAGACTTGAGAATACTTTCTATGGACGGCATAAATCTCATCTTCCAGCCCCAAAGAGGCAAGGGGGATCCGTTGACCTAATCCGCCAATGACTCAATGGTCAACATTAGGCCGTTTGATAAAGTACAAAATGAATATAAGCTTGTAAATTACACATAAAAGTTAGAAACCACTGATCAATGTCTCAAAATAGCATATCAAACATTAAATTATTCATATAGTGAAAGTCAACTAATTTGGGATATCGTAACAACAACTATATTGCGGTACCAAACAAGTTGGAGTCAGCTATATGAGTCTCCGCTTAAGCTCAACTTACGTCATCAATGTCAATATGTCATAGCTTATTGATTTACACAACCACAAACATACATTTTACAAAAAAACACCTTTTGAATTGTAATACTGATTCTCAATGTCAACTTCCTGCGCCTAGGCTCCTCGGCGAATACTCAAATCCATAATTCTCCATATCACTATCTAAGAGATATACAAATAAATGATTATGTATTTAAAGAACCAAAATCCATGTGTCGAATTGTCGTCTTTTTTTCGTATATGTACACTAAATATTTCATACAAATTATGATCAAACTTTGCATAAAATTTGGGAATATAATGGAAATAAACTCCATGAACGAAGCAATTAAATGAGTTATTTGAATATATAAAGGGAATCTTGACCTGAACCCATGACTCAGTGAAGAAGTACAAAGCCCTTTGAAGCGTCTGTAATTGTCACAGTCAGAATATTAAGAGTGATCTCGGTTTTTTTTTCCTGTGTTTTTGCCCAAAGACTATATATACTTCTCCTTTTTTTCCAATTTGAAAATATCTGATCTAAACTTTTCACGTATTGAACTTTAATTTGATATTTATATTTTCTTCAGGCAATAATGATCCACAACGGTCCTTAATGTATTGAGTTTTGCTTTAGTTTGGTCCTCAATATATTCGATTTGACAAATATAGTCCTTGATGTATCAAGTTATATTGAAAACATTGGGTACTTCCTGTGCCCCTATTTATGTAGAGATGGCTTGATATGGAGTTTAAAAAATATATATATACTTTTGAAATTTGTAATCTAAATTAAATTATAGATATTACAAATGTTTTATTAAAGGTAATTGACCACGCCCAATTATGCCTCATAAGAGTTTTAGCTGTTATTGTAAATATAATTCGGTTTACAAGTCCGGAGTCGAATCCCACATGGAATTAACCACTAATCACAATCACTAGTTTCGCAAAAATTCAAGTAATCAACCTTCAGAAATATGGAATAATGAGTTTATTGTTTACTAACTAAAAGCAAGGTAATTAAAAAGTTGTAATTTGAATACTAACAAAGCAAATGTTGTAGACAAGATTGGAAAAGTTCAGGGTTACGATTTCCCCTCTCGTCGTTATCCTCCCGCAAAAATTCATATAAATTGGCTTAAATATTCTCTACCGAACGTGAGGGCTTTAGGTGTCGTAATTCTCTTCCGAGAAAATACAACAATTTGTTAAACGTATTCTTCCGAACTACGCTAGCTGACACTAGTTTACCGCTCACTAAGGTCGCGCCAAGGTTTCATTATTCCTAATCCCACCTTTAAACCCTCCATATTGATTCCTCATATACATTTGGAGTGATGTTGGTCAACAACTACCTAAATATGTACCCTTTTCCAAGCAATACACACTAAATAGGCCAGTCAATTGAGCGCCCTTCAATCAACCACAATAATAATATAGTTGAACATGTAGAGAAAATTAAATGACAAATTCATATTAAACGCAGTGAAAAAGTCATTCTTCAAGAGGTTCCATTGAACCCAAGATGGGAATTTAGCTACTCATAATTGTTTGCACAAATACAAGATTAGAATTCATAACAATGGAAAACTAGGAAGAAAGAGAAAAAAACATGAAGTTGAATCATTTTCCTTGCTCCAAGCATGTTCTTGGCTCTCCAAAGTCTTCTCTCACTCCAAAGTGGTATCTCTCCCTCAAAAGCACGTTTTAGGATGTGTATTTGGGTTTGTATGAGGCGAATTTTCCTTCTTCTAATTCGGATTGGAAAGTTGATTTTTTTCTGCTCCGGTCCTGGTCTAGCGAAGTGAACCTCGCTTCGCTGTCCGGGACTTTCCTGGTTTCTTCTATTCCGGTCGGACTGGTAACGTGAATCTCGCTTCACTATCCGTGACATTCTCTTTAGCTCTTTTTTGTTTTTTTACCAATTTTTCTCCTATTTAACCTTTTTCGCACAAATTTATTCCTACACATAAGAAATACGTAATGAACATATTTTTTCTTCAAAAGCGATGTGAATTCCCGCAACTCACACACAAAATAAAACACAAACACACTCAAAATATGCACTTTCCATCCTTTATGAGTAATGTGAGAAATTTATAGCTAAATGTTTCTAGACGAAGACGTATGCTAATTCTTTTGTAACATTTCAAAAAGTAAAGTATGATATGTTACTTGGGACAACAAAACTAATAAATACTTAGAACAATTTTTCCATTCACACATTAAGTAATGTCTTCTTATTACCTCATTAGAAGTACACTCGAAAAAGAATCATGTTCAACTATAATGTAATACTAATTGTATACGATTTAAGTATCAACTTTTTCCGTCGAACCGTTGTTAGAGACAAGCATATTTTTGAATCTTTAGATAATGTTGGGGTCACTTTATACAACTAATAAAATGAAGGGTAGATGTAAACTTTTACGAACAATAGAGGGACAAATTTTAACCTTTTTGTTTAAAAAGAGAAAAAAAATCTCAAAAATAAGAAAAAAATTCAGACAACAAAGAACTAGGGGTGCCAATGGATATTAAAAAGCGACTAAACTGAATCGCACCATACCGAACCGATTTTCAGGTTTCTTTAGTAAACCTTAATTTTTTTTATATAAATCTATAATCGTACTGATAATCAGAATATATTTTTTATTTATGAAAATAAATCAAGAAATACCGAATCATACCAAATAAATTTACATGTAAAAAATATATTATATATTAAGTTTTAAAATAATAAAGCATTAAATTTTTCTTTGGGCCTTTGAATTATGAAAATGGTTACAAGCCAACGAATCATTAAATTTAGGCAGAATGGCCTCTTGGCCACTTAAATTTGTAGGGCTTTTGAAAGCCGATACACCAACTTAGAACTTTCCCATTTAAACACTCAAACTCGTGAAACCCATAACCAATAAACACATTTTTCCCTTGATCATCCGCGCGTGTATTACACATTCGCTAACGTGTCCATCCAGTCAGTACTGACCCAATCGTAATGTTACACGTCAGATGCGCGAAAATAAACCCCCACCGATTGGGGTCCCTCTCTTTTAATTCCCAATTCCATTGCCAGCCATTATTTACAAACAATTCTTTTCTCTTCAAATCCCAAAATACTCACCGCCACCAACAACACCACCAAAAACTCGCCACCACCAACAATTAAGTTTTCTTGAAATGACATCGATTCCATTTTAGGGGCCGTGGTTAAAAGTGATAACGTGAAGAGCCAGAGAAGTAGGGATAAAAATGAGTTTTTCTTCTTCATCATGTTTGTGGGAATGAAAATTGAGGTGAGCTTTAATGAATTGTGAGCATGAGAGAAGGGAGCATCAATGCTTTGATACGCACCTGAATTGGTCGATACACTTAGCTGGCAGCGGGGTAAGTATGTCAAATATGATTTCTTGGTGTAGTTTTTCAGCATTGCTCATTGCTATGGTTGGGGAATTGGAATTGGACTGTGGTTGTTGAGAGGTGATATTTTATGAGTTCTTTCCAATGGTGGAACAGTGGCGGACGCTACAAGGGTGATATCTGCTACAGCTTTTTGTTGCTAGGTTTTTTTTACTCGTCGTCGTCATTGATTTCCAGTCTCCGGCCACTATTGACTTCAACTGGCCTACTCAAATTATACTCAAAGCATAGAGGATTGCAAACAAATGATAAAAAAAATGGACATTGATGGAGATGGAATGGTGAATTTTGCTGAGTTTAAGCAGATGATGAGATGGGGTAGTTTTGCTGCTTTGGTTTTGCTGGGCGTTGGGAAAGGGGCTCTCACGCTCCTAAAAGTCGTGAGACTCACGCACACAGCTGACTAGGACCAACTGAAGCCACATGGGATGGTTCAACGGTCAAATGTGTTTATTAGTTATGGGTTTCACGAGTTTGAGTGTTCAAATGGAAAACTCACAAGTTGGTGTATTGGCTTTCAAAAGTCATGCAAGTTTAAGTGGCCAGGAAGCCATTTTGCCTTAAATTTAAAATCTTAATTCTCAAACATATTATGCTTCTCATATTGAAACTAAATTGTTTCCAACATATTCACTATTAAGACACAAGGTTGTTTAACCAAACATAAGATTTTTAGTCATAGCCTATATTTAGAAGAAATCAGGCTACTGATAACCAAATAATTTTTTACTTCCTCAATAATTTGCTGAAAAGAAATAAAAATAACAATATGAATTAGCTAGAAAAGAAAGAATGAATAAAAATGATAATTGATTCCTCAAAAGAAGCAAGAAAATGTAAGTATATTTGGATAGTGCTTGGAACATGTCCTTACAAGTGAGATTTGTATACAGGAATGTTCAAATATAACGTTTTTCCCTATTTATGACGAATTCATTATGAGCATTAATGGTATTAATTTTTCATTATGGTTGATAATCATAACTAACACATTCATAACTACTCCCACCGGTTCAAAATAAGTAATTTTTTGGAATTCACCTTTTAACATTAATTAGCAATGAAATTGACCATATCAACATTTACTATCTCTTCACATAAACACTCATAACACATACTCCAACATTATTTACTCCAAAGGCAATGTAGGGAAAAAATAATTAATTCATTCTTGAAATTTGAAAAAATCACTTTTTTTGGACCACAAAAAAAAAGGTCAAAAAATAACTTATTGCGGACCGGAGGGAGTAGTAGGGATTCGTAACGATTTTGATTCCCTTTCCTTATTAATTGCGGGCTCATGAATCTTCCTTATTTTTAGTCTTAATTGTTCCGCTCGTGCCTCTTTAACATCTATCTAGACTCGGTCATTTGTTCTTTACTATCTTTTTCATTCCTTTCTCCATAATGGAAGGTATTAATCTTTTCTCTATGCGAAACCCTTTTATTTTCTGCATACTCTGCGACTTTGGCTTACTGTGTTTTGACTGAAAGTGGACTTCTTTTGGGAAAGGAATAAAAGATAATTTCCGTTTTTGTGGTTAATGGTTGGTGATCTCTTGTATCTTTTAGTGATAGTCTTGACTGAATGTAGGTTTTTGTGAGAAAGGAATATAAGTTAATATCTGAAATGAATAGGAGAATTAACCTAAATAGCCTCCTATCCAACCACTTAAACACAAGAAAGAGCGGGCGAAAATTTGATATATATATAATCCATGTATAATATTAATAGCCTTGTATACTCAGTGTACAATCTATGCATACCAACTTATTTGTGTAAAGATCCCTTTTTCTTTTTATGGTGTATGGTTGGTGAGCTCTTGTAATTTAGTGATATCTTTTGAATTCTTTGATTTTAGCTTTCTGGGTCTTGCTGAACTATATGGCTTTCCTTCTTGCATATGTATAAAGATATTATAACCGTGGTGTCAGACCAGTTTGCGCACACCTCGTCTAATTTCACAAGATCCCTGATACTTATCCACCTAGGCTTGCATAAAGGAGAAAGGCCTTCTTGCATATATTAGGGAATAATTATCAAATAGTAGCAGAATCTACGCGATGATGTTTTGGTTAGATTTATAATGTTGGAGGAATTGGATCCAGTAAATATGGAGATACGTAAATCAGAGTCAAGGAAGGCAAAACTGGCCTTGTTTAATCATATTCATTCTTCGCTTTACCCTTCTTGCGTGCTGCCAGTAATAACAACAATGCTTTAATTCTAAACTCATTGCGTTTGTTCTATGGATCCTCAATATCCATTGTGCTGTGCTTGGATCCATTTCAGTTCAATCGCTCAATGATTTGTTTCTAAGGACAAACTAGGGGTTTTGTATCTCTAGAGGGTCTTTGCAATTTTTGCTAACATGCAATTCTCCAAATAAACTCTTGGCAAACACTGGACGTATGTATGAATACGAACACGACTAAACTTTATTAGTAACAGTCAAAAATTATAATCTTATGCTAAATTCTTGCTATCATGCTCAAAAGAGCTACTATAAAAGAATGTCATTCCTGTGTTTAATTTGTCATATAGAAATAGTATGCCTAGAGAAAGCTGAATAAAAATTTAGAGACTATATATAATGAAGTAAAAGAATAACGATTACAAATTTTGGTGGGGCTTTGTTTCATGCTTAAGGAATAGAATCCTTTCAATTATGAGATTCCCTTTGGACTAGGCCAGACCTATTAAGTTTCCCTAGCCGCATTATTAAAAGTCATCAGTTCCTTTTTGTAAGATTTCGAAAACATCCCATTACAAATGCCACCATTATATCTGGCTACAACAATAACTAGCCTCAGTTCCAAATAAGTTGGGGTCAGTCTCACTGGTCATGTTTCACCATTACATCTGGTTTTGAAAAAATAAAAATAAAAAGGACAGAAAAGATTAGGCTTTTGCCATTTGAATACTAGACTCCTCTCTATTACTCTTTTTTTTGGGTGGTTTTGATAACTAAGGTTTACGGGCCAGCTTGCATGCCCTTTGACTATTGCATCGGCTATCTGTTACCTTATATTAATAAAGATACCAAGTGAGTACGTCTACCTAAATTCTGGACAAATGGAACGAAATCACCAGGCTTTTTCTGTTTGTATCGAGGGTCGAGCTTTGGTGTCCCATGACCTTCTTATTACTCTTCGTTGTGGTCATCTTCTTCTCGAATTTGCCTATCCTTCTACTAATTCTATTACATTGCAGATTTTGATTTACCCTCTCCCCTGCATACAATGTATGTTCTTCTTCTTGTAGTATACAAATCCTCTTATTCTAATTTGGAGCTCTATTTTGCTCCTCTTTTCTACTCTCTTACTGCAGCTTCTACATCAATTAAACATGCAATTGAATGAAATAAATTATATTTGTTGTTAAGTGACTGAAAACTAAAATCAATTGTATGATAGAAGTTATCTTTGCATGGTCATGTTGAAATTGCTTTCTAATGATGTTTAATATGAGTTGTTTGGTGAGTATTATCAATATCATATACTTGATGCAGAAATTAGTAATTTTAATTACTATTTGATGTAACTGAATTCATTGACCCTCTCGACTTTTTGCGCTTTTTGCTTTTGACAGCATTGCTCGTAAAGACACTGTAGCCCAACTAACTGTTCTCGTCCCATATTGTTGTTCTGCTAATTTTGACTTATTCTTGATGAATGAATAATTGATAGCAGTTCACGGTTTCTCTTTGTTCAATAACCGCCAGAACCTTCTTTCCGTCTTATTGAAAGTTGAGGCAGTATAAATAGGTAAGGAGAGTGTACAGTATAAATTAATTATGAAAGCATGCATTTAGAGCACTAGGTGCATTGTTGTCAATCAATGATGCCTTTGTTATTTTAGTTAAAGAGATGATCCTCTTGAATTTTTTGGTCAGATGTTGAAATTATTTGGGCCTCTCATATAAATCTAAAACTGAGAGGCTGCAAAACTGCTATCGTTCTTTTAAACATGTGTCTTAATTTCTGCTTGATTTTAAGGATAAATAAGATAGAAAAAGTTTGATACCCACCAAAATGTTTTTCTTAACGTACTATCTCATGTTTAATGTAGTTTGCATTTGACGAGGAGGACATGGATAGTGATATTTTAGAATTGTCGTTCTTTCTCTAGAAAATACGAGCTACTATATTATGCTTAGTACTTCATTTTGTTTTGCATAGCTCAGATGCTTGAAGCGACAAAATGATAACTTCTAATAACACCATTGATCCCTTCATACGTGGCTGTGTTTTGCAGACTTTGTCAACTTATATATGTTGTGTCTGCAATGTTTTCTTTTTAAGTATTGTAGAAAGATTATTATCAGTGAAATCCTAGAGACACACCTAACAATCAGCTTCTTATTATACGTACTAAAATTGACAACTGGATCCCCAGATCGAGAATCTGTAGAATCTAGAACAAAGAAGTCCAGTATATCTTCAGGTGGCGGGGTCCAAGAACGTGAAGAATTTCTCCGTAGGTTTGTAGATAGCGAAAGCTTGATTGAAAACCTTAAGACATGGTATGAAGAGTTGGCCAAGAATTCAGCACAAGAGGAACCTCCTTTTGAATTAGTAGATCTTCAAAAGTTTGATTATGCTTTGGAAGGAGTTCCATTTCAGCAGCTGATTCGAATCCCTAGTGCAATCTCTGACTCGGCTTCTGGCGCTGTGGAAGCAACTGCTTATCTTGCCCTTGAAGATTTTCTTCATGCAAGTGTGAAGGGTTTGATAGGAACAAACCCTATTTCCTCTAAAAGAAAGAAAAGAAAGAAGACACAAAGAAGTAGAAGAAGACATTTAGAAAAAAAGCAAGAATGAAAAAAAAGAAAAAGGAGAGAAGAAAGGAAAAGTCAAAGTTGGTGAGCTGCAAATGTGAAAGAAAGAATTCAGCGCGTAGTTTGCGGTGTCATCCTGCCGCGTATTCATATTCGATGAAATTTTTTTTTCTCAGCAAATGCTCTGCTTACAAATAGGCACTCTCTTCTTCAGTTGTAGATCATCACAAACATTCTTCTTTCTCTCTCAATATCAATAAAAGCTATTCTCTGTGTGATCGTGGAGTAGGCAAAAATTGCCGAACCACGTAAATCTTATCTTGTCTTGTATAATTTATTGTTTTTCTCTTTAAATGTATTTTTCCTTTCTATTAGACTGACACGCTCCCAACAACTATTATCAGAGCACAAACAGTGTAATTCTAGTAGAGAAGTACGATATTGATGCAGATATGATTCACAATAATAGTGTGATACTATTGATCATCAATACTAACACTATTCACAATAATGAAGTATTATTCATTAATAGTGATAGTATTGTTCACCAATAGTGAGTGTTGTTTACCTTATACGGTTGGGACATTTTTCCTACACAGAGTACTATTCGCGATTACTATTCACAAGCACTATTCGCGTAAAAAAATATTTGTGAAGAAATGACATCGGAAGAAGGAAATGTTAAGATTGATAAGTTTAATGGCAAAGATTTTGGATTCTGGAAAGTGCAAATAGAGGATTATTTGTACCAGAAAAAATTACAATTACCTTTGACCGGGGTAAAACAAGAGAATATGGCCAATGCGGATTAGGATCTATTAGATCGCTAAGCTCTTGGTGTGATTCATTTGACGTTGACACGAAATGTAGCGTTCAACATCATTAACGAGAAGACCACTTAACCATGATGAAGGCATTATCGAAAATGTACGAGAAGCCATCTGCTTCAAATAAAGTCTATTTGATGCGTTGATTGTTCAACCTAAAGATGACAGAAGGTGGATCTATTACGGAATATATCAATGAGTTTAATGGAATACTAACTCAGTTGAGTTTTGTTAATATAACATATGATGACGAAGTCAGGGCGTCGCTTCTACTATCATATCTATCTGAGAGTTGATTTGCAACAGTAACTGCATTTAGCAGTTCATCGGGAATTACCAAACTCAAATTGGATGATATCAGAGACTTGGTTCTAAGCGAAGATATTCACCGGAGAGAATCAAATGATTCCCCAGGATCTTCTTATAATACCAAAAGCAGGGGGAGAAACAACCAAAAACGACAAAGTCATGGTCGTCGCAGATCAAAGTCAAGGAGAAGAGGGCAATCCAAAAATCGCAAAGACATTACTTATTGGAATTACGATAAAGAGGGTCACTACGGTAGTCAGCATAGAAAACCAAAGAAGAAGAACGATGAAAAGTTACCAAACCTCAAGCATGTTGAATTAGGTTTATGCGAAGATTGCATCTAAGGGAAACAAAAGAGAGTTAGTTTCTCAAAGGCAGGAAGGACGCCAAAGAAAGAGAAGCTGGAGCTAGTGCATACAAATGTGAGGGGACCAGCTCCTGTAACTTCTGTGGGAGGCTCACGCTATTATATTACCTTCATTGATGATTACACGATAAAGGTATGAGTTTACTTTATAAAAAATAAATCCGATGTGTTTATTACCTTTAAAAGATCGAAAGCTGAAGTTGAAAATCAGACAAACCTAAAGTTAGAATGTCTGAAGTCGGACAATGGAGGAGAGTATTATAGTCATGAGTTCAAAGCATTATGCTATGAGAATGGGAAAGGAATGATCAAGACAGTTCTTGGAACATCAGAACAAAATGGCTTGAGAGGATAAACAAAATCCTGAATGAGCAAGCCAAAAGTATGAGAATACCTTCTGGTTGCCGAAGTATTTTTGGCTGAGGTTGTTCACACGGAAGCTTACCTCATAAACAGGGTACGGGACCCTCTGTACCACTAAAATTTGAAATTCCTGAGGAGGTATGGATAGGAAAATAGGTAATTCTCTCATATCTGATAATCTTTGGTTGTGTTGTTTATGTGCATGTAAACTCTAATGATAGAGATAAGCTTGATTTTAAAGCCAAGAAATGTTTCTTTATTGGCTATGTTGATGATAATTTCGGTTATTGATTTGGGATGATCATAATAGAAAGATCTTAAGACATAGGAATGTCACATTCAATGAAAATGTGATGTACAAGGAGAAGCTTGGAGTAGAACCAACCAACACCAATAGACAGACATCTGAAACAATTGAGTTAGAAGAAATCTCAGCAAATGAAGTGGCTAGAGGGATTACAACTGATTCTGAAATTGAAGATGAAGAATGAGAAGTCGAATCTCGATGAGAATCAAAACCAGAACGAGAAATAGAATCAGATGCAGAATCAAATCTAGAGTCAAATCTGGAGTCAGGACTTGAATCAAATTCGGGATCAGTTACTCGTGAACCTACATTAAGGAGATATAAAATAGTCACGAATGCTCCAGATAGGTTAACTCTCTCTCTCTCCACTTTCTACTTCTGACTGATGCTGGAGAACCAGAGCATTTTGTTGAAGCAATGCAAGTGATGAACTCTGATAAGTGGAAGCTAGCCATGAAAGAAGAGATGAATTCTCTTCCAAAGAATAAAACATAGATACTTACCGAATTACCAAAAGGAAAAAGGCATTGCAGAACAAGTAGGTGTACATGGTCAAGCAAAAGTATGATGGTAAGAAGACATACAAAGCACAATTAAAAAAGGCTTTCAGTAGAAGGAAGGGATTAACTACACTGAGATCTTCTCTCTTGTAGTCAAATTAACTATTGGTGCTAAGTGTCATAGCTGCAGAAAATTTGCATTAGGAGCAGCTTCATGTTAAAACTGCTTTCTTGCATGGTAACCTTGAAGAAGACATCTACATGAAGTAACCTGTAGGTTTAAGTTTCTGGTAAATAAAACTTTGTGTGCAAGTTAAAGAAGTTTGTATGGTTTGGATCAAGCTATCCGACAATGGGACACGAAATTTGATGGGTTCATGCACAACAATTGTTTCACACGACGTGAGATGGACCATTGCTGTTATATCAAAAATCTTGATGAATCCTATATCGTACGTTGATGATATGCTAATTGCAGGATCTTGCATAAATGAGATCAGCATGGCTAAGCAACAACTGGAAGATGAGTCAAAATAAAAGAATTAGGACCAACTAAGCAAATTCTTTAGATGATGATTAACAGAAATAGGTTTGAAGGAACGTTAAAGTTGTCTCAAGAAAAGTACATACATAAGGTACTAAGCAGGTTCAATCTTCATGATGCAAATACCAGAAGCACTCCACTCAGAAGCCATCTTAATCTGTCAAAAGACCAATCACCGAAGACATTTGAAGAAAAGAAGTACATGTGTAAAGTTTCATATGCTTCAGCAACAGGAAGTTTGATGTATTCTATGGTCTGCACTACATGGCCCGTGCAGTTGGAGCTGTCAAATCCAAGAAAGAAGCACTGGAAAGGTATAAAATGGATATTGTGATATCTCAAAGGCACCTCAGGTGTGACACTTTGTTTTAAAAGAAGCAATATTATCTTACAAGGTTTTGCTTATGCAAATTTAGGCGGCGATCTGGATAGTCAAAAAAGTACCACAAGCTACGTGTTCACCTTGGGTGGTACTGCTGTTAGCTGGATGTCCAGACTTTAGAAAAGTGTTGCTCTATCTACCACTGAAGCATAGTACATGGCAATATCAGAAGCTGGAAAAAAGATGATTTGGCTCAAGAATTTTCTTAAAGAGCTAGGTAAAGAGTAGAACAATTGTGAGCTTTTTAGGCTTAGACAAAGCGCAATTCATTTTGCCAAGAATCCAGTGTTTCATGCAAGATCGAATCATATTTAGTTGAGGTATCATCATATTCGAGAGTTAATTAGTGAAGGAACTCTTTCCCTACGAAAGGTACTAGGATAGAAGAATCCGTCGGATCTGTTAACCAAAGTTGTTGGTGTTGACAAACTGTGGCTTTGCACTGCCTCAATTGGCCTTCAAAACTAATAATGTGAAGGCGTCACATTAGAGAATAGTTATTTTTTTATTGATGTAATATAGGTTTTAGGGGAGATTGTCTTTGCGAGTCTTGGATTATCCTTTTCTCTTTTGCCATTGAACTTGTCAATCTTAACTTTCCCTTCTTCCGATGCCATTTCTTCACAATTTTTTATTTTTTTTTTATAACAGCGAATAGTATTCTGTGAATAGTGTTAATATTGATTATCAATAGTGTCGGACTATTATTGTGAATAGTACCTGCACCAATACCATACTTTTCTACCAGAACTATATTGCCTGTGCTCTGATACCAATTGTTGGGAAGCGTGTCAGGCTAATAGAAAGGAAAAATATATTTAAAGAGAAAAGTAATAAAGTGCACAAGACAAGACAGACAAGATTTACGTGGTTCGATAAATTTTGCCTACTGTACGATCACACAGAAAATAAATTTATTGATATTGAGAGAGAAAAAAGAATTTGTGTGATAATCTACAACTGAAGAACATAATGCCTATTTAAAGGCAGAGCCTGTGCATGGAATTTTTTTTAAGCGAATGTGAATACGCGGCAAGATGGCACCGCAAACTATGCGCCGAGTTCTTTCTTTCATATTTGCAGCCCACCAACTTTAAATTCTCCTCTCTTCTCTCATTTTCTTTCTTTTGATTGTTGCTTTTTCTCTTTGTCTTCTTTCTTTTCTTTCTTTTACAGTAAATAGTGTTTGTTCGTGTCAGAGTTTGTGGGAATTTTGGGGTCAGGACGAACCTATGCCTTTCTATGTTTCAAGTATCTACAATTCAAACTTGAGACTCTACCAAGCCGAGAAAACCATTGCTAAAGGGAGACTTGAAGGTCTTTGTGCTACAATTGTGATGCTAAATAACCCAAAGCATCCACAACAGAAGTGGGATGATATTCTGAAACTTGCTATTCTAAGGTCTGATATTGGAACCCGTGCTACAATAAAGAATGACAGTAAGCCTTCTCTCTCAGTTTTAGGTGAAGCTTTATTCTTTACGCTACGTGTATTGCTTGAGAGAAGCCTCAACAAATACAATATTCCTCTAAGTTTGAATTATGTTTTGTTCTTTTAGTTGACTCTCAATATGGTGGGGTCATGAAAGTTGAAGGAGATATAACCAAGTTGGAAATGGATGTGTTAGATAATACCAAGTTGCAATGCACTAGAACTACAACAACAACAACAATGACCCAATATAGTCTCATAAGTGGGGTCTGGGGAGGGTAGTGTGTACGCAGGCCTTACTTCTACCCCGATGGGATAGAGAGAATGTTTTTGATAGACCCTCGGCTCAAGAAGACGAAAAGACAAAAAGAGAAAATAAATCAGTACCAGCATGAAAATAATAACAACAACACAAGAACCAGTGAATAGATGAAAAGCAGAAATAATGACCAGTAAATAATGCTCGGCACTATTAAAACGGATGAGTAGTGTAAACACAACACTGACTACTAGCAGTCTAAGACTAAATCCTATCAGCATAGCCTCACACTAGAAGACTAAATATGCTCAACTACCTCCTAACCCACAACCTTGATGCTCTACCTCCCCCGCTTCCTATCGAGTGTCATGTCCTCGGAGATCTGAAGTGTCGCCATATCCCGCATGATCACCTCTCTCCAATACTTCTTAGGCCGCGCTCTACCTCTCCTCGTACCGACCAATGTCAATCGCTCACACCTCCTTACCGGGGCATCCAAGCTCCTCCTCTGAACATGCCCGAACCATCTGAGTCTCGCTTCCCGTATCTTGTCATCAATAGGAGCCACGCCCACCTTCTCTCGAATATCTTCATTCCTAATCTTATCCATCCTAGTGTATCCACACATCTACCTCAACATCCTCATCTTTTCTACTTTCATCTTCTAGGTATGTGAGTTCTTAATTGGCCAACACTCAGCCTCTTTCAACATGGCCGGCCTAACCACCGCTCTATAAAACTTACCTTTGAGTAGCGGAGGCACTTTCGTGTCACACAAGACTCCCTATGCTAACCTCCATTTCATCCACCCTACCCCTATACAGTATGTGACATCCTCGTCGATCTTCTACCCCCATGGATAACTGACCCAAGGTACTTGAAACTGCTTATCTTGGAAATGACCTGCTATCTAAGCCTCACGTCCCTACCCGTTTCCCTCGGCTCGACACTGAACTTACACTCAAGATATTCCGTCTTCGTCCTGCTCAACCTGAAACCCTTTGACTCAAGGGCCTGTCTCCAAATCTCCAGCCTTCCGTTAACGCCACTCCGCGTTCCGTCAATCAGAACAATGTCATCAGCGAATAACATACACCACGGCACCTCTCCTTGAACATGGTGTGTCAATGCATCCATCACCAGAGCAAACATGAATGGACTGAGCGCAGATCCTTGGTGTAACCCCATAACAACCGGAAAATGCTCGGAGTCACCTCCCACTGTCCTAACCTAAGTTTTAGCTCCATCATATATGTCCTTAATCGCCCTACTGTAAGCAACCGACACACCTTTAACTACAATTATTTTTTAAAAATACTACTTATCTTTTTAATTACCAGGCCAATAAATAGAATCTAAGTTTTTGTTGAAATCATTAGATCTAACATTTGAATTTTATAAGTTTATTTGCTGGCTGAAATAATTTTTTTTATATAAGTGTGTGTCTGCGTGTGTGTATGTGCATGCAGTTAATATAAGTGCAACGCACTATAACTACAATTATTTCAACTTTAAAGACTTTAACACTTAACTGGACAAAGTTAAATAAACCTAAACCACAAAACAAGAACTTTTAAAAACATTAAGATAGAACTATGACATGATAGATAGCAGCAGCATAACGGAATAAGAACATACCCTAAACTCCAAAGACAAGTAATACTCACAGTACAACAACATTCACTAGGATTACAAATGCCCAGACACCAAAAACAAGAAACTAGTAGAACAACAATGTGAACGTGGATATGGCCTACACAAAAAATCACCAAAGCCCTAAAACCACCACAAACCCTAGTTGTTGTTCACACTAGGATCTGCCTCACCTTCATCACCTTCTCATTCGTTCCAAGACGTGGATTCAGAGATCACTATAATGGGAGGGGGACCGAATTGACGCGGCGGTTCCATGGACAGATTGAACAAAGTTAACAGTGGGGGTTCCTCCACAAGAAGCCTGTGAAGTACATCTTCGTCATTGACGTTCAACTGTTTGACCCTTCGATTAAACTCTACAACTTCATCCTTGAGTTGCATCCAAACTCTTCTCTAGTTCTCGAACATTTGTTGTAGACTTGAATGGGAGGCCATGGGTCTAGGTTTTCTGTTAATGGTGTATTTGGGTGGTGTGAATCTATGTTAGGTGTAGCTAACTATTACAAGGAATGTTGTAAATAGTTAAGTAAGTATTTTAAATAGAATCTTGCATGTAAGAGCATTTTATAGAAGATCAATGGAGCTGCAAGTTCAAATTGCTGATTTGACATTTTGGCCATAACCCACAAGTGTTCAATTCATTAGTAGATGAAACATTGTAGGTAAGGAAATAATGCAGGTCATTCAACCAGATTGTTCTTTTGGAAGCTGTTAATTGGAAGTAATAAATTGTTTGTTTTCATAGAGATAAAATTCATGTAAGAATCATTCAATATTTAGATTAATCTACCGTCAATCCATGCTTATAAATACCGCTCATTCAACCGGATTGTTCTTTTCGAAGATGTTAGTTGGAAGTAATAAATTGTTTGTTGTTCAAACCTATTCCCATATAATATAAGAAACATTTACAAATCCAAACGCCAAAGAAGAATCATTCAAACGCCATGCAAATGTAATTACAACAACCAAGGACAATAAAAGAAACAATAAGTTAAAATGTATATAAGTGTAGAAGGATAAGACTAAATTGAAATTGAGATGAGAAAATATTGATGAAACATGGTGAGAAAATGTCGTAAAATGAATAATTCACTACAAGAAAAATGCTTATTACATGGGAATTTTACCTGGGGATTTTATTCGCAGATAATACCTGCGGATTTTCATGGGAAACATTAAAATTCCTAAATATAAAATATTTTACCTGCGATAAATATTTTTCTAGGAAAATCCGTAGGTAACTTTAGCGCCAATTATGCACAAAATATTACCTGGGAAATTACCTGTGAAAATAAATCAGCAAGTACATTTCCGTAAGAAAATTCGCAGGTACACAAATAAAGAAAATGGAAAAAAATTTCTATGTTAATCCGAATGAAAATTCCTAGGCAATTCTACATGCGAATTTACTTGGGGATAATTTCGCGGAGATTTACCTGGGGATTTGCTTATTCGAAAAATTACCTGGGGATATTATTACTGCGGATTTAGTTGGATATTTTTTCTTTGAGATTTACCTGGGGATTATCTTAGCTAGGGAATTACCTGGGGATGTTATTGCTGCAAATTAAGTTAGGAATATTTTCTTTGGAATTTACCTGTGAATTTTCTTAACATGGAAATTATCTAGAGATTTAGTTGGTTTACTTATAAAAATTTTTCTTGGGATTTACTTATTTGATAGAATTATATGCGGATTATGTTATTATAATAGAAATTTATTCTTGGTAATATATCTTGGAATTTACTTAGAAATTTTATTACCTAAGAAATTAACTAGAGATTATTTGTGTGTTTTTAAACGAAAATTGTTTCTTGAGAATTTACTTGAGTATTTCATTATACGGTTTTGATTGGGGATTTGTTCTTAGGATTTAGATAGAAATTTTATTAATGTTATTTTAATTGGATATATAATATTTGAGAATTTACATGATGATTTTATAATTTCATATTTAAGTTTAAAATTCTTTAAATACTTTTAAAAATATTATTTGAATTTCTAAGAAGATGTTACTTTTTAATTTAAAATTTATATTTTCCTGAACGTTACAAGAACTTGATATAAAAAATTCTTTTAAATACGTTTAAAAATATTATTTGAATTTCTAAGAAGATGTTACTTTTTAATTAAAAAAATTATATTCTCTGAAAGTTACAAATACTTCGAATGTAAAAAATATCCATAGGAATTATTTTTATCTATTATATTTTGTCGATTTATATGTAGGTAAATATTGGGAATTATAAGTCATTAAGCATAGCATAGCCGGTTGTTACTTTTTTCAGCAAATTCAAGTAACAAAATAATGATCACAAGCAAATTATTTTCAGAATTAAAAATTTAAGATGTTTGATATAAAGAACATAATAAAGCTAAGATACAAATACATTTGACAGATTTCAACTAATATTATCATAAAATATACTAAGTGTAAGTAAATGATTGATACCTAATTAAGTTTAATTTCTGAGCAGAGAAAAATTGTGTTGCATATATAAAAATATAACTAAGTTATATTAATGTACTTTCTATCTTTCTAACTACTCGACCAGTCGTTTGGTGTTCTAGAAACCCGTTGTTACATCCCGTACCTTAGTATTAGGATGTGTCGTAGTAAATCCACAAGAGTACGAAAAGGATTATGTCTATTAGGAACCATAGAAGGTTTAAGACATTGTTATTGTAAGACCCTGTAAGTTTAATAATATTAATACCGTTATATACATTTGATATGGTATTTTGAGTGGAACATTTTTATAAAAAGTTTGAAAAGTATGATTTTATATATTTATTAATATTACTACTTTCAATTATACACATAATAGGAAAGTATATGAGATTTTCTTTATTGTAAAGATAGAAATTATTTTCTCATAAAAAAAAGAAGATTATCTTTTTACCATTTTAAGATTTAGCATACAATGCTCCCATTTCTTGTATTGATATCACAAGAGTGGAATAATTAATTCTTTTGTACTGCGCTTGGTATCAAGTATTAACTTATTTAATTTCTAAACTAAAAATAGAAGGGCAAGGACTTTTTATAGCAAAGTATGCTTAATGTTCAACCAAACTGCAGGAAATTTTGGGTTTGCAGTTGTTATCGCTAATAGTTAGAAGAACTTGTCATTCTTTTGAACAAATAATACTTGTGCGTATCACTTTATAAGTAGTTATTTAGATGAAATGTGCCGGCTAACCTATTTGGGTAGATATCATACACTATGATGATAGATAAAAAGACAAGTTTATATACACAATAGGATTTTAAATGGATGTTTTAATGAAATAATAGTGTGTGAATCTATTTTACAGGGTACCACATGACCGTAATAGTAAGACGTATAAAGTGTGTTAAAAATAAGTCAAATTGTAAGTAATTTGAAATAATTCTTAATTATGCGGGTAATTGGTTAATACCGGGTAGCGGGACATTACCTAATTAATTAATTAATTAATTATAGGATAAGACTAAAATCCCTACCCCACCCCTACGTGGCAGCCACCCTTTCTTTAAGTGATGACTCTTAATGTTTGTGTAATCTTTTTCATTCTTTATCTGAGTAGTCAAGATTGTATATCACCTCTATCATAGTTTCATGTCATAATCCCCTTTGGTTCCAACCCATTTTTCCACCACTATGTATGGTATTTCACCTCACTAGATAAACCCGTTGTAGCTCATAAAATTTCATAGACCAAACGTGATTATTGATCTGTCGTGATACTTTTAGGAAATTATACTTGGTGTACTTCAAAAGAAAATCTCTATGGCATTAACTATTTCCTCTTTATCATAATCCCCCCGGTTTGCACATGTTGTTTAGAGATCTTACTCGATAGTTTTACTTGATATTGGAAAAGAGGAAAAAAGAAAAATAGTATTGACACTCTTGAAACTTGATACACATTGAGGACATTTGGAGCAGACAATTTTGATGGTCATGGTGAACTTTATTGTCACGACCCAATTCCCAAACCAGATCGCGATAGCGCCCTACACCGCAGTCAGGCAAGCCAACCATTTCCCACTAGTGAATGTCGTGTACTTTACCAAAATATTTTTCCACACTTTCTTAACCTAGTTTTTTCCTTTTTGAGACATTAAGTAGAAACAGATAGCCTAGACAATTTATACAGAACCGATAATCATGAAAGTATAATTTACGATTTATATTCCAAAATAAAGTCTACTAGCGTGTGTGCCAGGAACTAGTGTCACAAGTCTACAAGCAGCTAATAGAATAATACCAAAAGAATAAGGAACTAGTGTCACAAGTCTACAGGCAGCTAATAGAATAATACCAAAAGAATAAGAAGTCTGTCCTACTGTCTGAGTAAGTATAAATAGAAATGGCAAAAGAATAGCTCCAAAGTGCTGCTGGGAGTCGGCAAGAGAAGCAGCTCACCGTGGAGTCTAGACCAGGTATATGTATCAAGGACGAACTCCGGGCTGATACCCAGGTGCGCCCGCCTCAAAACCTGTACAATTAAGTACAGAGTGTAGCATGAGTACATAAACAATATGTACCCAGCAAGTATCCCGCATAATCTCGAAGAAATAGTGACGAGAGGTCGACGTGGCACTTACTAGGGTCAAAATAATATGTTTTAAGTGTAAAGCTAAGCAGGAATGGCAATTTATGAACAATAAAGGAGACAGGAACATCAAATATCCTTTACAATTATATGTACGTGTCAAGTTTTCTAGCATACAATTTACATAGTTTTCATTTCTCATGGTATTTAGCAGATACATAATCACAGAACACCCAACATCTAACAATCACATAACATGCCGTGAACATACGGCTGGCACAACACGAAAGTAAATGTGCACTGTCGAAGGGTCAAACGGCTCGAACCATAGATGCATCCATTACACCGCTCACGAATCGAACATGCGACACGGTTGACATAATAGTAGGTCTACCCCGCTCGCGAATCATACATGCGACGCAAGTTCCCGTATATATATATACATAATTAACAGGAAATCAAGAAATTCAGTAGAGGATATACTTACAGAGAAAGTTTCAATAATATAAATTTCAGAATGTAACCTCCTAGATGTTCACTTAATAATTCAACGATATTAGGCAACCTAAATTAACATTTACGATTATAGTTACTGTAACGACCCGAGCGGTCGTTTTGTGTTCTAAGACCCCGTACCCCTAAATGAGACTTCTCGTAGTTGCTTTTACTGATTTATGACTTGCGGAGACGGGTGGTTCGAGGTTTGGAGGAGTTTGGAGTAGTATGGGAACACTATAGTTCCCTAAGTTGGCCTTGAAGGCCAAGTTTGACTTCAGTCAACATTTTCAGTAAACGACCCCAGAATCGATATCCGAATATTTCAGTAGGTTCGTATGATGATTTCGGACTTGGGCGTGTGTTCGGAATGGGTTTTGGATGACCCGGGAACATTTCGGCGCCAAATAGTAAAATAAGAATTTCCTTAAGTTCAAATTGATGTTTGGAACATGTTTTTGTGTTATCAAGGTCCAAACGGAATTCCGAGACTGGGCATAGTTCTGTTATGTCATTTATGACTTTCTTGAAAAATTTGGTGTCATTCCGAGTAGTATAGATAGGTTCGGCGCATTGTTAGCGAATTCAAAGAACTTGAAGTTCTTAAGTTGGATCCAATAGGTTTTGGGGTGTGATTTTTTTGATTTAGAGCTGTTTCGGACGTTCCGAAGGCTCGAGCGAGTCCGTATTATGATTTGGGACTAGTTGGTATATTAGGAAGGGGTCTCGGGTGGGCCCAGATGTCATTCGGGCATCGAGCGAGGCAAAAACCAGCCTAAAATGACTGTTGGTGCACCAGGTCTAGTGCGACCGCACCTGCGGAAGTCCAGTCCCAGGTGCGAGACCGCTCCAATGGTCCCAGTCTCGCAGGTGCGACTCCTGAGGGAGTTGCCAATTTCCGCAGGTGCGGGCCCCTTTCCGCAGAAGCGGAGCCGCATGTGCGGACATCCCATCGCAGGTGCGAAATCAGGCCCCCTTCCCCTTCTTCGCAGGTGCGGTCCTCGAGCCGCAGGTGCGAAAATTCTGTAGGCAGTGCACTTCGATTTAAACTCGGGACTTAGCCATTTTTGAACACTTTCTTCATTCTTGGGCGATTTTGAGAGCATGCAAGAAGGGTATTCGACCTAGCCACTGTAAGGTAAGTAATTCCTACTATAAACTTAGCTTAATACTTGAATTCCTAGGTAGATTAACACCTTAAATTAGTGAAAATCATGGGTTTAGTGTAAAACCTAGGTTTTTGACAAAAATGGAAAATTTCCTAGAAATGTGTTATGGAATCGTACAAAAACTATATAATATTGATCCTTAGGCTATGGGCAAGTATTTCCTCCGGAAATTTCCGGAATCCGAGCATGTGGGCCAGGGGGTGTATTTTGGGAGTTTGCAATTTAGCTTGAAATAATCATTTAAATAGGGAAATTTCGTACTTTTGAGTATAGATTGATTTATTTATGCAATATTTGAATAGTTTCGAGTCCTTGGGCGACAAATTTGGAGTTTCGGGCACGTTCTTGACCCGGAAAGTAGGCTTGACACGAGGTAAGTCTCCTTTCTAACCTTGTAAGTGGGTATTTTCCCCTAGGTGAATATAAATAATTGCATGTCTTTATTTGTGGGAGCTACGCACGCACAAAGTGACGAGAGTCCGTGCGTAGCTACTATTATGCTGTATCGGGGAGTTTAGGATTCACAAGCATGCTTTATGTGCCGTAACTATAATCGTAAATGTTAATTTAGGTTGCCTAATATCTTTGAATTATTAAGTGAACATCTAGGAGGTTATATTCAGAAATTTATATTATTGAAACCTTCTCTATAAGTATACTCTCTACTGAATTTCTTGATTCCTGTTATTATGTGTATATATACGGGAACTCGCATCGATGTACGATTCGCGAGCGGAGTAGCCCTACGATTATGTCAACCGCGTCGCATGTTCGATTCGTGAGCGGTGTAATACATGCATCTATGGATTCGAGCCGTTCAACCCTTCGGTAGTGCACATTTATTTTCGCGTCGCGTCAGCCGTGCGTTCACGGCATGTTATGTGATTGTTAGATGTTGGGTGTTCTGTGATTATGTATCTGTTAAATTCTATGAGAAATGAAAACTAGGTAAATTGTATGCTAGAAAACTTGACACATACATGTAATGGTGTAAAGGATATTTGATGTTCCTGTCTTCATTATTATTCATAACTTGCCATTCCTGCTTAGCTTTACATTTAAAACATATTATTCAAACCCTAGTAAGTGTCACGTTGACCTCTCGTCACTACTTCTTCGAGATTAGGCGGGATACTTACTGGGTACATATTGTTTATGTACTCATGCTACACTCTGTACTTAATTGTACAGGTTCTGAGGCGGGTGCATATGGGTATCAGCCCGGAGTTTGTCCTTGATACATTTACCTGGTCTAGACTCCACGGTGAGCTACTTCTCTTGGCGACTCCCATCAGCACTTTGGAGCTATCTTTCTTTTCTTGCCATTTCTATCTATACTTACTCGGACAGTAGGACAAACTTCTTATACTTTTGGTATTATTCTATTAGCTGCCTGTAGACTCGTGACACTAGTTCCTGGCACTCACGCTAGTAGACTTTATTTTGGAAATATAAATCGTAAATTTACAATTTCATGATTTTCTATTTTGGTATGAAATGCTCTAAGTGTTTCTGCTTAATGTCCCAAAGATTAAGTTAAGCAAGTGTGGAAAAATATTTTATTTTTGGTAAACTTCATGGAACTCACTAATGCGAAATGATTGGCTTGCCTGACTGAGGTATGGGGCGCCATCGCGACCTGGGTTGGGATTTTGGTCGTGACAACATGGTATCAGAGCTCTAGGTTCACGTCGGTCTCACGAGTTACAGGCAGATCCAATAGAGTCTTGCGGATCGGTACAGAGACGTCTGTATTTATATTCGGGAGGCTACGGGGTGTTAGGAAATTTCTCTTTATTCATCTTCTATCGTGAAATTGATGGTATACTAAATCTCACTCTTCTAGTCTCTCACAGATGGTGAGGACACGCACAACTGACGTTACGGACCCTCCCTAGCAGAGGCCGGGGGAGGGCACCGGCCCGAGGTAAGGGACGATGACGTCCCAGGACTGTACCAGTTATACCCCCAGTGGATCCAGTAGAGGATCCCATCACTGAGGAGCAGGGCGAGGTGCCCGCAGCAGATCCTGCCCCTTTGGACTTTATGACAGCTCCGGGATTCCAGGAGGTCATGGGTCGTATGATGAGTTTCATGGACACCATGACGCAGGATGGTTTATTTCCAGCCGATCCGACCACATCTTAGGCAGGAGGGGGAGAACAGACCTCTACTGCACAGGCCGACGGTCATGCAACACCAGTATACCAGACCCCGAGTACACTGCCCGTGGGTGGGATTCAGCCAGTGGTAGCAGCAACACCTGAGCCCAGACCAGCTGCGGACGACGATCCGCAGAAGTTATTAGACAGATGAACCAGACTGCACCCTCATGTCTTTGGAGGTGAATGCCATGAGGTTGCTCAGGACTTTATTAATAGGTGCAGGGGCAGACTGGACAACATGAGGATACTGGAGTCCCATGGAGTTGACTTCACTACTTTTCAGCTAGA
Organism: Nicotiana knightiana; assembly: GCA_005239525.1. Classification (NCBI taxonomy): domain Eukaryota; kingdom Viridiplantae; phylum Streptophyta; class Magnoliopsida; order Solanales; family Solanaceae; genus Nicotiana; species Nicotiana knightiana. The sequence goes on along the minus strand of MDKJ01102972.1, from coordinate 517 downwards.
GGGCAGGGCCCACAGATAGTGGCAGTCCTACATGCTTGGCAGACCGGCAGATTCTCCTCCCCTTACTTGGGAGCAGTTCACTTAGTTATTCCTGGATAGATATATTCCATCCTCTGAGGGGGAAGAGCTACGGTATCAGTTTGAGTAGCTGGAGCAGGGTCAGATGTCAGTGACGGACTACGAGGCTAGGTTTTCTGATCTGTCTCGTCATGCACTCATGATACTTCCTACTGACGCAGAGAGAGGAGGTTTGAGCCGGGTTACACTCAGTCATTAGGGCCAACATGGACCGAGAGGTGGAGATGGGGACTCCTTATCAGCTTGTGGTAGAGATTTCTTGCAGGATTGAGGGTTATCGGTCGACGAGTAGAGAGCAGGGGAAACAGGATTCGAGGGCTAGATTTTCTAGAGATTTTAGAGGTGCTCTAGCCAGGGGCAGAGGCCAGTTTGGTAGGGGCCAGTGTTGGTTGATTTCCCAATGCACACGCAAGTGTACGTGGTCGACAAGTAATATAGG
>ML412978.1:65818-81582 GCA_005239525.1 Nicotiana knightiana | reverse complement strand
TATATATATATATATATATACTGTTGGAAAGAAAGGTTGTGCTTATTGTGAACGTATGATTTGATCTTATGTGTTTCTTACTGCATAGACTTGATTTATTTGCATTACTAGTGAGTTGGCGTACCCACATTACTCCCTGCACCTCTATGTGCAGATACAGGTGCTAGTACCGCTAATTTTCTTCCTTCGTGTGGAGCCGGAATTGGGACCTCGAGGTAGCTGTTCAGCGTCCACAACATCTCTTTCCCATTCTCTTGTTTTGTATTTAGTTCCTCCTTCCGAGTCTTGATGTATTATGACTATGGGGTTATTGTGTACTACTCGTAGATGCTCATGACGGTTGACTCCAGGTCTTGGTATAGTATATAAATTGTTTATTTCTTTTTATTGCTTTAATCTGCTTAAGCGAAAGAATTTTTGTGAAAGACCGATATAGTTTTGGAAATTATGAAATATCATGTCAGTATGTAATTGTTGGCTAGCCTAGTTTCATGATAGGCGCCATCACGGCCGGCTTAGGGTTTGGGGTCATAACACTTAATCCCCGTGAATGATGACTGAGTGAGGTTGAGAGTCGGATTGTGAGGATAGTGATAGATCGGGCTACACGTCGCAGCGTTATATATATATATGGATCGGGCTGCACGCCGCAGCGAGATATATATGCATCGGGCTGCACGCCACAATGAGATATTGGATCGGGCTACACGCCGCAGCGATATAGCGATTGGGCTGTAGGAGACCCTCCGGAGTCTGTACACCCCCAGTGAGCGCAATCGACAATTTATGGATCGGGTTGCACGCCGCAGCGGTTATTTCATGAATCGGGATGCACGCCGCAACGATTATATACGGTACATATTGAGTGAGAGTGCTGAGTGTGAGCATTGACTTATGAGAGTAGAGTCATGAGTGACTGAGAGGCTTGCCGGAGAGACTTTATTTGTGAGTGACAATGTGCTCGAGGGGCTGATATTTTATGGAACTACTGTTTTCACTCTTCTTTACACTGAGCCTCGAATGAAAAATTCTGAGCAAATGTTTTACACGAGATTTTAAATGGAAATTTGGAATTTTTATGAAAATATTCGAAATGTAGATTCAAGGCTTGATGTATTTATTCTACTGCTGCTTAATACGTAGGGTTAGATGATTTTTAATGCCCGTCACCGCACTCAAGTCTCTAGTTATGGTTGTTACTTACTGAGTTGGCGTACTCACGTTACTCCCTGCACCTTGTGTGCAGATTCAGGTACCGTGGCTCACCGATAGTCATTCTACCCCATTTGGAGCATTGTTCGGAGATTGCGAGGGAGCTGCTCGGCGTCTACAGCCTGCCATTTCTCCTTCCTACTCTGTCATTTTACTTTACTTCCCAGACTTGTTGTATTAAAGAATTAGTATCAGACTGTATCACTTCTTATATGCCCATGACGGTTGACTCCAGATGTTGGGACATTGTTTAGATATTTTGACCATTCTTTATTATCCTGAAATGCTAAAAAGCAGAAATTATTATGAAATATCGGATAAGTTATGTATTAAATGGAAAACCCTCATTTTATTCCCAGTAAATTGGCTAGCCTAGTTGATAGCATCATAGGAAGCTCAAATCTATTCAAGGACAAGAATGAAGCTTTAGAATCACAAATAGGGCTTTAACAAGATGTCAAGCTAAAGTGTTGCCAAACAAGGTCATTAGACATCAAGTGCAATTAAAGAAGTTGTTAATTGGGAGAAAGTGCTTAAGGAAGGGATATGAGTTATAATATATGTGTTATAATTATTTTATGTCCCAAATTCATGTCCAAGAAGAGGTGGATTAGATCCCAAGAAACATCCTCTGAAGAAGGTCCAAATCAGGCCACCGTTGGACCAAATTGGCACCTACAATGTGTCCAAACTTGCAGCCCATTAAGTCCTACATAAAGCCACGTTTTTATAGCATAAAGAGGACTTACTTGATGTCCAAGAAGGGTACAATAGTCGTGCTAGATGTTGAGTGCATGTTGGTGCCTAGTTGCTTGCAAATTTCCTTCAAGATTTCCAGATTGTCACGATTCTATCCAGGATTGGTTTGGGAAATATTTCCATATATTAGAGGACTATATTTATTGATTTTATAGTTAGTTAAGGTTATGTTTACTTTTTCTATGATTGTTGGAAGTACTTTCCAAGAATGACTTGGTTTTTTCTTCCTAGTATTTTCTTTTTCCTAAGGTAGTTGGACTTGTTGTTCAAAGTAGTTTAGAACTTTATTTACTTATTTTTTAGGTAAAATTTCGTGACCCATCTCTATATAAAAGGTGTATTCTTTTTTTTTTAGACTTAGATTATTATATACAATATCAATAAAAATTGTGAGATTTTTCTTGCACTCTTGTGTGTGGCTACTCTTGGATTTATTCTTCAACCTTCAAGACTCAACTTAAGGTGGTAATATTAAATTCTTTTGAAACATTAGATCATTTCTAGGTATTCAAGAAAGGTGATAAGTTTAGGCTTATTATTGTTCTTGTTATTCTAAAGTGTCGGGTTTCACAATCTATTTGTTGTTTTTAAGTCTCTACTAAAAGAGATTAGTTCTTTGTTAGCTAATTGTTGTTGTTAATATTCAACTCCAAGAATAGACTTCTTGAATTCAAGAAAATCTTCCTTGAATTCAATCTATCTTTAATTTTCCGTCTTCTTTGTTTCTTTATTTTTCTTTTATCTTCCGCGTGTTTCTTGATTTTCTTTAGTAGTTCTCGTACCCCTGTCGTGTTGTTATCAAGTGGTCAGAGCATAGGCTAATCAAGATTCCAATATTGGGAGGCTCTTGAGCAACAAAAAAAAAATGAACGAAAAAAAAAACAAAAATCAGCCCCCAAAAAAAAAAGTCGTAGCACATTACTATTTTAGAATTCAAGTATTATTTTGTTTCCAAGTCGAGAAAGAAAACATGAAGAGGGGATCCTTATTCTTAAAGATTAAGGAAACTTCTTTCCTTATTCTTGTGGGTTTTGGATTTCCTAGATTTCTTTCCTTTTTTTTTCTACTAACCAATTCTTATTCTTCCTAGGTTTAGTCATTCCTTTTATTTCTTTTTCTAAACTCCATATTCTTATCACTAAGGGTTGTGACTAGTAAGGTTTATTAATAAATCTAAGGAGAAATGACCAAGAGTTGCAGTGAGTGGAAAAAGGCAAGGAGGTGAGAACATTAGAGGGAAAAGCCAAATTGATATATATATATATATATTCTTTGTAAAAGCAAAAGAGGTGAGAGTATTAGAAGGAAAAAATCAAACTTGAGAGATGCATAATTCTTGTAATCTTTTTTCATGACGCTTCAAACATGTACTTATCGTGAAAGGAGGCGAGCTATGACTCAACAACTTGCAAAGTCAAACTTACAGTATAGCGAATGGAAGGAAAATAATGGTAAAGCTATTTTTCAAACAAGATCTAAAGTGATGTCAGCGATTTGTGCCCTTAGAATTGACAAAGGATATGGCTATAACTCAATTAGCTCTTATATGATTGAAAGATTGAACTTGACTTGTGTTGAGCATATTGAATCCTACATGTTGAGAGGAATAAAGGTGGATAAAAGAGTGCTATTACTATTCTCTATTGGAAGGTATGAGGATGCAATTCGGTGTGATGTGGTTCTCATGAATAATTATCATATCATGTTGGGAAAGTCATGGTATGTCTACAAAAGAGCTTCATATAGCATGGAAAAAAACAGATACCCTTTTGAGGTTAATGGGAAGAAACTCATTCTTGGGCCTTTGAGTCCCTCACAAATTTGTGAAGACGAAAAGACTGTTAAAGAGAATATGAAAAAATATGAGAGACAAAAGAATGAGAGGAGTAAGAGAGTGCATGTTGACATCCCAAGAGAGGAAATATGATAGATTGCATTGAGTGAAGAGAGTGGGATGTCAAGGGGGGAAAAGAGTAAGCTTGAGAGGAAAGAAAAGAGAGAAGGCCGTGAGATAGAAAAAAGATGTGAGGTAGAGAAACAAGAGGGTTTGAGTGAAGAAAAAGAAGAAAACTGTGGTGATAGAGAAGAGGATAAGGGTGAGGAGAAAGTTATTTCTGTGATAAAAGCCAAAGAGAGTGTATGCAGGAAAAATTTTTCTTTACTTTTTAACCCTTTAACTCTTTCTTGTTTTACTTCTTGTGATTTTGTGCAGCCATATGTGGAAAATCCTTTTGAAATTAGGGGTGAGGCGCAAGAGATGTTTGCAAAGGATCCAATTGGATTCGAACATGAATTTAGCGAAATCAATTCTTGCTGGATGGTGGATAATAAAAGCTTGATTAATTTCTTTGTTGTTGAACCTTTTGACTATTTTGATTTTTATTTATAGGTTTACAACATGGAGTTCCCTAAAGGCATTGTTAAGTTAGAGCCATTGCGTAAAACAATAAAAGGTGATGTTGTTCCATTAATAATTAAGTCCAAGTATGGTATTTATTATTGGTTTTTTCATATTCTTGGCCTTTGTAGAACACCTAAGGCATTTTTGGAGGTAATGAATTATACTCTTACTTCTTATGTTGGTGACTTTATAATTTTTATGAATGATGATATTTTGATGCATATCAAGTCATTAAATATAATATCTAAGTTCAAGTGCAAGAGTAATTTGCTTACTTTTGAAATTGAGTATGACATAGATGATTATGCATTACAACTTGGTGGAAAGATCCATGAATTTTATGAGAACAGTCTTGCTAATGAGTTAAATATTCTTTCTTCTCTTATTCAAGTGCCTAATGAGTTTTCATGTGATAAATTGCTAGAATGTGGGTTTTGTTGTTCGATGAAAAGTCATTCCTCTAGTACTATTTATTATGAGGTTGTAAAAGTGCTTGCTTCTAGTAAAGAGGATATGTATGATTATTGTGACATTACTAATCAAATACTCTTTCATGAACCTATATATGACTCTTTTTGTGACAGTTTGAACAATTATGTAGAATTCATTGGTGTTGCGAATATGATTGGGGAAAGTTATAATCATGAACTTGGATGTATTGAATATTTTATTTTGGAATTTATGGGTTCTTCTGACCTTTCTGAGAATTTATGTGTTTCTTTGAATAACATACGTGTAGACGAATCCATGGAATTTATGATTGATAATTGCATATATCATAAAAGTGTCTGATTTGATACATGTGGCAGAGATAATTGTGTTAAATTGTTGCATGGCCAATATTTTATAATTTCTTTTGCGTGCATATATTTGGACTACCTTATTGACAAGATCGCATTGTAAATTTCATTATATAGTGCATATGAGAGAGGTTTTTATTTGACAAATCTATGTAGGCATAAATTTTAATGGGATGAAGATGTCCATATGCTTTATAAGGGAGTATGTATACCTATCAGGCTTAATTGGGTTAAGTGGACACAAAGTCACTATCTTATTTTATTCACACCATTTTTTCAGACTAGTGGATGTCATTTACTAGTGCATGTTTTCGTTTTCTTCCAATGTCGAAATTCGAGGACGAATTTTCTTGAAGAAGAGGGGAATGATAGCATCCTAGGAAGCTCAAATTTATTCAAGGACAAGAATGAAGCTTTGGAATCTCAAATAGGGCCTTTAACAAGATGTCAAGTTAAAGTGTTACCAAACAAGGTCATTAGACATCAAGTGCAAGTAAGGAAGTTGTTAATTGGGAGGAAGAGATTAAGGAATGATATGAGTTATAATATATATGTTATAATTATTTTATGTCCCAAATTCATTTCCATGAAGAGGTGGATTAGATTCCATGAAACATCCTCTGAAAAAGGTCCAAATCAGGCCACCGTTGGACCAATTTGGCACCTAAAATGTGTCCAAACTTGCAGCTCATTAAGTCCTACATAAAGCCACGTTTTTATAGCATAAATAGGACTTAATTGATGTCCAAGAAGGGTACAATAGTCCTGCTAGATGTTGAGTGCATGTTGGTGCCTAGTTGCTTGCAAATTTCCTTCAAGATTTCCAGATTTTTACGATTCTATCCATGATTGGTTTGAGACATATTTCCATATATAACGGGACTATAGTTATTGCGTTCCTAGTTAATTAAGGTTATGTTTTCCTTTTCCTAAGATTGTTGGAAGTACTTTCCAAGAATGACTTGATTTTACTTCCTAGTATTTTCCTTTTCCTAAGGAAGTTGTACTTGTTGTCCAAAGTAGTTTAGGCCTTTATTTCGGTATGTTTTAGGTACAATTTCGTGAACCCCCTCTATATAAAGGGTGTATTATTTGTTTTTAGACTTAGATTATTATATACAATATCAATAAAAATTATGAGATTTTTCTTGCACTATTGTATGTGGCTACTCTTACATTTATTCTTCAACCTTCAAGACTCAACTTAAGGTGGTAAAATTAAATTCTTTTGAAATCTCATATCACTTCTAGGTATTTGATAAAGGTGATAAGTTTAGGCTTATTGTTGTTCTTGTTATTCTAAACGGTCGGGTTTCACAATCTATTTCTTGTTTTTAAGTCTCTACCAAAGGCGATTAGTTCTTTGTAAGCTAATTGTTGTTGTTAGGATTCAACTCCAAGGATGGACATCTTGAATTCAAGAAACTCTTTCTTGAATTCGATCTATCATTAATTTTCCGTCTTTTTTGTTTCCTTATTTTTCTTTTAGCTTTCGCGTGTTTCTTGATTTTCTTTACAAGGGAGTATTTACACCTATTAGGCTTAATTGGGTTACGTGGACACATGGTCACTATCTTGTTTTATTCCTACCATTTTTTCAGATTAGTGGATGTCATTTACTAGTGCATGTTTTCTTTTTCTTACAAGGTCGAAATTCGAGGACGAATTTTCTTCAAGAAGAGGGGAATGATAGCATCCTAGGAAGATCAAATCTATTCAAGGACAAGAATGAAGCTTTGGAATCGCAAATAGGGCCTTTAACAAGATGTCAAGCTAATGTATTGCTAAACAAGGTCATTAGACATCAAGTGCTAGTAAAGAAGTTGTTAATTGGGAGGAAGAGCTCAAGGAAAGGATATGAGTTATAATATATGTGTTATAATTATTTATGTCCCAAATTCATGTCCAATAAGAGGTCGATTAGATCCCAAGAAACATCCTCTGAAGAATGTCCAAATCAGGCCATCGTTGGACCAAATTGGCACCTAAAATGTGTCCAAACTTGAAACACATTAAGTCCTACATAAAGCCACATTTTTATAGCATAAAGAGGACTTACTTGATGTCCAAGAAGGGTACAATAGTCGTGCTAGATGTTGAGTGCAAGTTGGTTCCTAGTTGCTTGCAAATTTCCTTCAAGATTTCCAGATTTTCACGATTCTATCCAGGATTGGTTTGGGAAATATTTCCATATATTAGGGGACTATATTTATGTCTTTTCTAGTTAGTTAAGGTTATGTTTACTTTTCCTATGATTGTTGGATGTACTTTCCAAGAATGACTTGGTTTTTGCTTCCTAGTATTTTCTTTTTCCTAAGGTAGTTGGACTTGTTTTTCAAAGTAGTTTAGGACTTTATTTACTTATTTTTAGGTAAAATTTCGTGACCCATCTCTATATAAAAGGTGTATTCTTTATTTTTAGACTTAGATTATTATATACAATATCAATAAAAATTGTGAGATTTTTCTTGCACTCTTGTGTGTGGCTACTCTTGGATTTATTTTTCAACCTTCAAGACTCAGCATAAGGTGGTAAGATTAAATTCTTTCGAAACCTTAGATCACTTCGAGGTATTCAAGAAAGGTGATAAGTTTAGGCTTATTGTTGTTCTTGTTATTCTAAAGGGCCGGGTTTCAAAATCTATTTCTTGTTTTTAAGTCTATACCATAGGCGATTAGTTCTTTGTTAGCTAATTTTTTTTGTTAGGATTCAACTCCAAGAATAGACTTTTTGAATTCAAGAAACTCTTTCTTGAATTCAATCTATCTTTAATTTTCCGTCTTTTTTATTTCTTTATTTTTTTTTTTAGCTTCCACGTGTTTCTTCATGTTCTTTAGTAGTTCTCGGACCCCTATCGTGTTGTTATCACTAATATCACGATAGGCACCATCACGACCAGTTTAGATTTTTGGGTCGTGATAAGTTGGTATCAGAGCCTAGGATACATAGGACTCACCAGTCATGAGCAGGTTTAGTAGAGTCTTGCGGATCGATACGGAGATGTTTGTACTTATCTTTGAGAGGCTGTAGAATCCTTAGGAAAAATCTCACCTTCTTGAATTCTTGTCATGCGAATCCCTTTATTCAGCCAAGAGCATAACTCTTTCAATTTCCTTTCATGTATTCGAATGCGCAAGTGAGCGTTCGGTATCAGATTTGCATCGATGGATTATGATTTTCCATGGATGAGTTGCGAGATGTGATTTTACCATGTTGATAATGGGCTAATCTGGAGGACTTGAGGCTGGGTTTTGTCTGTGGCTTGAGTGCCGATATTTTGATTGTGTGAGCACGTGCTTTTGGGAATTATATGTCCGTTTGTATCCTTATTTGTGGGATTATGTAATTGAATGACTATGTGGCGAGTGTGTTTTGATGATGAGAGGTGTTTAGATTTTTTTATTGTAATAAAAAGAATTGGCCGGAGATATAGCAAGAATTATTGAGTGTTTGACTTCTGTATTGAGTTGGCATATGACCTCGATTGTGAGTGTATTGAACAATATCTCATTTAGTTTAGTTGTGAAGGGAAGTGGATCTTCATGTTGTGTTATGAGTTTTTTTTTGTGATGTATTTTGGGTTGACCAATGCCCCAGCGGCGTTCATGCATTTGATGAACGACGTATTTCGGCCAAATTTGGATTCCTTTGTTATTGTGTTCATTGATGACATCCTGGTGTACTCTCGTAGCTAGGAGGAGCAAACTCAGCATTTGAGGATGGTATTATGGAGATTGAGGGAGGAGAAGCTTTATGCAAAGCTCTCCAAGTGTGAATTTTGGCTTAGTTCAGTAACATTCTTGGGGCACGGGGTATCCAATGAGGGTATTCAGGTGGTCTGACGAGTGTGGAGAGAGCTTTCAAAAGCTAAAGATTTCTTTCACCACAATTCCAGTGTTAGTTCTACCATTAGCTTTCGGGTCTTATATCGCATATTGTTTTGCCTCAAGGGTAGGCGTTAATTGTGTTTTAGTATAGGAGGATAAAGTGATTGTGTAATAGCTATGATTTGTGGAATGGCATAGTGGGGTATAGGCTTGAGGTGAATTAGACAGGGTTATCTCACGCGGGGTATCCTGAGGTCGTGTGACCCTTATGTTGTTTGTATCAAGTTCTCTTTTACCAGTAAATGATAAGTATTCAAATTTCAGTTTATATCGCTTGTGGAAGTTGGCATGACTGTTAGAATGGTGAATGTGAGGTTTGCAAATGAATTATGGTATTAGAGGGGTTGTATTATATGAGCTTATGAAAGGTTTAATTGAATCTCAATGCGTTATTGTGACAGTGTTAGCGTATGGGCATTGTGAGTTATTGTTCATCTCGATATATGGCTTTGAGCTAAATGGGGGAGTCTTATATTGGTAAGTTGATTATACGGCTAATTATTGTATCAGTTTCAGTTTGAGGCATACTGGTGAATAATTTATGACATGTAGAGGTGGAGTTTGAGAATGATTCAGATGGATTCAAGATGTATATGTAACAATTGGGGGATCCTCTTAATGTCTATTTGGATAGAAACTAAGTCTACAATGGAGGGTGTCAAGACTAGTGGAATTTCTATATGATTATGGATTCTACATATCAGTATTAGGAAGGTGAAGGTAATGGCCTTAGATTCGCATGAAGTCTCTTCAGGGTAAGTATTTTGAATGTGGTGCTTTTGGGGATATATGAGAGAGTATTCAGCGGCTTATGAGCCTCATATGGTATGTTTTATGCTTGGGTCTCCTGTGGTGAGTCTGGGTCGAGAATTGCGGCATTATGGCAAGGGGAAGCATCTACTCGAGGGTAAGTCAGAAGTAACTTGGATAAATGGAACATCTTGGTGGTAGGTCAGATCGACATGGTAAGGAATATGATTAATTCTTTGGGTGTTTATGAGGTAATGAGTTACATACGTCTTTTGGAAAAGCTCTTGGATTTTGGTGACCTGCATAGTTTGGTTGAGTTAGAAGGATTCAGTCCTGACGGTTTGGTGTCGTACAAATGAGATTCAGAGAGTTGTTGATGTTTCTACCATGGTTAGAGATGTATATTTTCTACTGGCGTGACAAGCATGTGATGTATAGTGATTTTGCGTCTAGATGGGATCAAATGGAATGTACTTTGCTAGTGGGGTACGTAGTTTCTTGTGGCTCGAAAGGGATTATAAAGTTCTCATATTTATCATAGGATGTGATGGTGTGAGAGGTATGTTGTGTAGGGTTGAGAGTTGCATGTGTGAGGTCACAGTTCAGTTCTGGAAGGAAGTACATAAATTCTTAGGTAGCATGGGCAGTTTGAGATGACTAGGTAGATGATATCACTAATTGGTGTGACTTGACGAGGGTTTACATTTCAGAAAGGGCAATGTGTTTGACTTAAGGGTGCTTTATTGGTATTGCGATGCTCTCTTGTTGGATCGACTGCTGATGTTCAAGTTTTCTTGGTGGCACAGAAGAATTATAGGGGTATCCCTCGTGGAATGAATGATTATTAGAGGTGTGTAATATATTCGAGCGGTGGAGTTGGGATCATATAAGGTGATTCATGCGCTTCCATGGACATCAAGACTGAGGGTTCTCATAAACAAGTTATTTTGTGGTTGTGGACAATGAATGTGCCAGCAAATCTAGTCAGATGTTAGTATGTGCCATGATTAACTTATTATGAACTTTCAGAGAGTTATTTGTCTGTTGCGGGTGACCATAATTGATTTAGTGTCCATTGTTAGGCACAATATTGGTGTGTGTTCTTCACCGGGTCAGAATTGTTGACTCCGAATTGCTATTGTTGAGGGATATATCATTCAATTGTCATTCATTTATTCGTGTTCTGGAGTGATCTGTGAGTTACCCTTCGGTGTTGCAAGGAGTTGTGATTGTTGGTTATATGCACATATGGTGCGGATCTAGTTGGGAATTATAGCGCGATTTGAGTATGGTAAGTAATTGGGTATGGCGGGATTGAGAAGTATTATTTATGTTCTTTCGGGTTCGTATGGCATGGTATCGTCCGATTCCCCGTGGTTATGGCAATGCATTTTTAGTACTTGATGTCGAATTGCGCATGGTTATTGATTTTGAGCAAGTTGGCTGGAAGTATTTCGTGTGGACCAGCGTTTAATAGGATCACGTATTGTAGCTGAGTTAAGTATAGGTATGATCCTTGGTGTCGGATTCGTATGTTTTTGTTTTATGATGTGTGCCAGGCTCTTAGCATGGGGTTGTGATGGTACTAGTTAAGCTGGCGGGATAGTCTTCTTGTTTGAATCTTTTCTATGATTTGAGTACGTTGGGATGTTGCTATTGAGTGCACGAGCTGTACATGTTATGGCTTTGGATTTGTATTGATGTGTCATGTCATCAGAGTGGTCGTGTTGGATGTGAAGAGGTCGTTGGACCTATAATGAATACTATCAGAAGTGTCTACAGCATGGTGGGAAGGATAATATCGGAAGTCGACTTGGAAATCTACTATAGTTCCTGTCGGAGAAGGGGGAACTCCATGATTGGCTGATCGGACGAATGGTTACTAGTTTCTGCATGTTTCTTTCACCATTGGCAGTATTTGGTGGTTTTGAGCAGCTATTGTGATTAGGATTTATCGCTTTGTGCCACGACCCCAAATCCTAAACCATATGTGATGGCGCCTATCGTGGAACTAGGCTAGCCAATAATCACATATTTACAGTTTATTTCAAAAATCCCAATCAATTGCAAGCATTTGATAAAGTATATATAATTTACTAAATCCATTAGGAAAAATGAACAGTTAAACAGTCCAACCAACCCCAAAACCCGGAGCCAACATGTCATGAGCATCTAAGAAAAATATGCTGATGCGAGGCTAGAATTCATGGATTAACATATTATATGCCCTAAATTTTATTTGCGTTAATGATAAAAATACACTTTTTATGTGCATAATAGAGTCTATTTCATGTGTAGGTGAATTGGAGATGGAAACCGAGCTAAATAGATGCAAATACATCGAAAATACGCTCAAGAGGCGAGGAGGAGTGCACCGGGCTATAGCTGGGCGCCAGAGCCCAAACGCCTGGCCCTGCCTGGCGTTAGCCAGGCGTTAGAGTCCAAACGCCAGCCCTAGCCTGGCGTTAGCTAGGCGTTGGAGTCCAAACGCTAGCNAACGCCAGGCCCCTGTTTCGGTCAATTCCGAGTTTTGACAAGTTTAAGTGTTTCCCGGTTGGAATAGAAGTCTCCTGCACATTTAGGGTTTGTCCTAAACATATAAATAGACCCCTAAAACACAACTTAACGAGGATTTGAAGGCAGACGAAGGATTTGAAGAGAAGAAACCATTGAAGTGACAAAACATTGATTTCTACATCTTTTATTCATTACTTTGTAATTCAATTATGCAATTTATTTTGAGTTTGATTCTTATGAACATGTCTAGCTAACTTATTTAATCTAGGGTTTTGGTAGAACCCGTTGGGGATGAATTTATTGCGATATTAATATATTTTGGTTGATTATTCTCTATTTGTTCAACTACGTTCTTGTTGTAGTTGATTGAAAGGGCCCTCAATTAGCTGTGCCTATTTATTATGTATCTACTTGAGAGAGAGTGCATATTTAGGTAGTTGTTTGAACAACACCACTCCCGGAGTATAGACGAAAGTCATAACCGAGGGTTTAGAGGTTGGATTAGAGATAACGATACCTCGGGTGCAATCTAAAGTGAACTGTAATGCAATCTAGCTAGCGTAACTTGAGAGAGTGCGTCTAGTAAATTATCATAATTACTTGAGAGAGATTTATGGTAGATAGAGTGTTCATGATTGATAGAGACGATTAATTAAACTATAAGAAATATCCGAGAAAGAATTCACCAACGAGGGAAACCAAACCTTAGACCTTTATTATCATTATTTACAACACATTGTTAGTAATTGATAGTTTATTATTATTGTCAGTAGAAATAGTAAAACATCACCAAGTTATATTAAAAAGTCATGAGAGAATTGATTGAGTAAAAGTTGTGTATTCTGACGAATTAATTGATACGTAAATTCCCTGTGGGATCGACTCTGGGCATAATACCACGGATTATAATTGCAACGCCCGCTTAGTCTTGTATTAGACATAGTTGAGCGTGATCAAATTTTTTCGCCGTTGCCGGGGATTTAACGGTATTATCAATTGAGTTGGAAGAAATACAAAATTCTGAAATATAGTCAATTGTGTTCAAATTTTCGTTTTTACATTGAATGGTTAACATTTGCCTAGAAACTCATCGAGGACTGGTGAAGTAATTGAAGCCTTATCAGACCCCGATAAAGTTTTTCGGACCATAAACCGGACCAACCGGAAAAGCAAAAATCAACCACAAATTAAACAAATTGAAACCGACATGGAAGATGCACATAACCGGAAGAATCATGGGGATGATGTGGTAGACCCAGTCGCTCAAATAGGGGCAGAGGCTCCTTTATATGAGTGGGCACAACCGACAGCTGAGAATTTGGCCACGACGATATTGGTTCCTCAGATACAGGCCGAGTCCTTTCAGATAACAAATAATATGTTGCACTTATTTCAGAACAAAGGGCTATTCTCAGGGTCATAGATTGAAGGCCCCCAGCAGCACTTGAAAAACTTCCTGTCAATCTGCAAAACACAGAGGCAACCTAACGTTACTCAGGAGGCAATAAAACTGTTGTTGTTTCCATTCTAAGTGACCGGTGCTGCCCAAACTTGGCTTAACTCACTCCCCATCAATCCATTACCACATGGGAGGAGTTAGTCAAACAGTTCGTGAACAAGTTTCACCCACCCAACAAGACTGCTCAACAAATTGATGAAATCTTGAGTTTTTAGACAAAAACCAGTTGAAACATTGCAAGAGACATGGGAAAGATTTAAGAGTATGTTGGTTATATGTCCACATCATGGCATTCCAGAGCAAATGTTGGGACATCGGTTCTACATGGGTTTGGCTGATACTGTGAAAGCAAATGTTGATGCTTCGGCTGGTGGAGCATTCCTGAGCAAAACGTGGAGAGAGAGTCAAATATTGCTTGATAAAATGGCACAGAATTCAGGATGGACAACAAGGAATGCACCCATTACTCCTGTAGTTCATTCAGTGCCATTCGATCCATCTAATACCATTGCAGAGAACGTAGCCACCTTGATAACACAAATGAGTATACTTACTAAGAAGGTGGAAGAAACGGGACAAAAACAGCAGGTACACATCGTTGACAAAACCAATGGGGGCTTATGCACTACTTGCATTAGTCAACCACTTGGTAATCACTGGAATACAGAATGTCATCACCCTCCTTATACTGATAATATGAATTATGTGTCGAATTATGGAAGCCAGAGACAAGGGGGACATAACTGGGGTCAGCAAGTTCAACCATATAGGCCACCTCACCAACAGCAGAATAGTGGAAATATCGGTGTCAGGGGACCATAAGGTAATGCAGCACCGTATCAGAGGCCACAAGGTTATACCCAGCAGAATCAGCAACAATCACACTACCCTCCTCAGCAACAACAAGAGGGAAGGCAAGAAGATGGGTTTTCCAGGTTAGAAGCTATGATGCAGCAGGTAATTGGGTCAAATGCCAAAATTAGTGAAAGAGTAGATGTACATGATGTAGCTATTAAAAATATTGAAATACAGTTGGGCCAGATATCTATGGCAGTAAATAGTCGTCCTCCTGGAACTTTACCTGCAGATACTCAGGTAAATCCTGTGGACCAGGGCCCAAGGCAGCTGATGGCAGTGACTCTTCGCAGTGGCAGAGAGTTAAACTTGGAACTGGAAAGAGCCCATGAAAGCAGACAGGCCGAGACACTGGTACCTAGGCCGATTGAACTTGATGATTCAACAAACTTGACCAAGGCAACAGTGCAACCTAGTGAACAAGAACCAAGTGCACAGAGTGAGAATGAAAAAAAGTGGAGATGACTCAGAAGCGGGTAGTTGAGGTGGTGGCTGGGAAAGAAAAGTCCCAAATCACTGGAAAAAAGAGACCGCCGTCTCCATTCCCTAAGAGGCTGGCTAACTACCAAAAGGATGAGCAGTACAAGAAGTTCTTGGACATGCTAAAGCAGATACAGGTAACTATTTCATTGATTGATGCATTAAAAGAAATGCTTGGGTATGCTAAAATGTTGAAGGAATTGATGTCCAGAAAAGTTGACTTCCAAGAACTAGCTATTGTCACCCTTACTCAGACGTGTAGTGCGGTGGTGACACATCCTATTGTTGAAAAGCTATCTGACTCAGGGAGTTTTAAAATTCCTTGTACCATTGGCAACTTTTCTTTCGCCAAAGCACTATGTGACTTGGGGGCTAGCATTAATATGATGTCACTGGGGATAGGTAGAGCCAGGCGCACGTCCATGCTGCTACAACTTGCTGATAGGACGGTGAAGAGACCGTCGGGTATTCTGGATGATGTATTGGTGCAAGTGGGGAAGTTTTGTATTTCCTGCTGATTTTGTGATATTAGACTGCAAGGTAGATGAGGAAATTCCCATAATCTTGGGAAGGCCATTTTTGTCCACAGGCAGAGCTCTTATGTATTGTGAGAATGGTGAACTTAAGATGAGGCTTAACAATG